>MU226208.1:854088-913006 GCA_018584345.1 Thuja plicata
TAAGTTACATGTATGAATTCCCGAGCAATGGCAAGGAATAATGAAATCCTCTTGCACACAACCGAAATTACAAGCATGGACTTAAACTGGAATACAAAGAAAAATGAATCAACAGCTATAGGAATCAAAAATTCACTAAAGCTCTTTTCTCCACCAATTTGACCCCTTTAACGTAAAGCACAAACTCTCCCTAAATAGCCAACATGGCTTATTTCAAATAATCTTCCCTCCAAAAAACCCTCCAAAACTATAGGGTTTAATAAATTTCCCTAAAACAAAAACCCTAAGTTTTAGACCCCCAAAACTATACCAATTACCAATGTATTGATTACATCCCATTCAAATATATGACATTTTAATCTAACAGTGTTACCAATGCTACTTAAAAAACCCGACCAGCTAACCTCAAAGGGTTCAAAACCCTTGTCAACTCAGTATCAACCCATCTCTGACTCTGCCAACACCATACCGATGTGGTCGATGCTGTTGTGGTTTGGTAACCAGCACAGTTTGTAATTGATTTGATCACCATCAGTTGGAAGGACATTTCATTATGTCATGGCACAAAAAGGTACCAATTTGGCAACAAGGAGGGAATATCGATGCATTTGAACTGTAATTGCATTTACTCCATCTGACAATGGATTTCAAATGAGAGTAAAACACAATGTATTCCATTCATCGGTTTCATTTGCATCTTTAGGGATTTGTTCTGTGGTGCTGCCATGTTGAAACTAGAAACCATGACTCTGCTATGTTTCCACCTCTGTTCTGTAGAGAAACTTCGAGTTTCATGAGCTTTATGAGGGAAAAAGTGTCGTTTACATGCTCAATGTAACACATGGCATCTTTGTTGTCACTTTCTTCTTCAATAAAGGCCATGAATTTTGAGATTCAATTGTAACTAGGGTTCTGGATTGATGTCTTACCACCTTTTTGGGTTTTAAACTGCAGTGTATGAATGAAGTTCTGGCGGTCTTTGTTTGCGCATTCTTCTTCAGTAAAGGCCACGGCTTTTGATCTTTATTTGTTAGAACTCAGGTTCCAACACCACTGCAATCTTGGAGTGGTCTTACACTATGATTGAGGTGTCGACCCATGAACTTCGGCTCTGAACTGGGTACATACTGGGCTATGATTATCTTGTCTTGACCTCTATGTGGATTTTCTTTAGCATTTTTTTAAAAATGTAGCTTATGACTGAAAGATGCAATGTATACATTTAGTTTTAGCTCTATGACATCTTTCAGTCATAAGCTTCACATTTTTTGTGCGAGTTTCTACAGTCATGAATGGGAACATGAAGACATACCCCACTTTGCACATATAGATAAGTTGGCTCCATATGTTGTTTATTTCTCTGCTTATTGCACCAATATGATCTTCATTTGCTTAGTGTTTGCTGTATGTCAATGCTTTCTGCTTGATGTTGACTATAGCTTTAAATCTTTGAAGGAATAAGTTTAGTATCGAGCCCATGAACTTTAGTACTGCTTGTTGTTGATTTAATGCTTGTTTCAATTTTGAAGTGAAACACGGGATTTGTATTGTCTGAATGTTTTAATAAAAACATCATTCTTGTTGTCTTCAAATACAAGTAATTAGAAAGCACAATATATGCTTCTCTGTTTGATGACACTCCACTGTTTAAAAACACATATAAGACATTTGAGCTGCAACATTATGTTAAAAAACACTTTTAGTTTATAGTCTTGATGAGAATTTTGAGCATCTCTTTAGCATGTTAGCACAAATATATTGAATATGTTGTTGTCTTTAATGTAAAAATACACTATTTTTATTTTGAAGTATACATAGGAAAGAACAAACCCATGGGGTTCGAGCACGGGCTCATGACTCCCATGCTTTTTACTTCGAAATAGTAAATCCATTCTGCATATATTTACATGCCCTGTTATGTTGTCAAGAATGTACATCTTTTCAAAACATCAATATGAGATGTAAACTCTGCAAAAAGAAACTTTCTTGACAGTTTGTCTAAAACACATTATGTATTGCAATATTTCAGCATGATCTCATTTGATGAAGCTCCTGGATATCTTGTAATACTTTTCCATTTTGTTTTTTCTCTGTATGTGCACACCCATGCTGATCTGAGACTGTTAATTTTTGTCCAAACTTGCAGTTTTCACATCTTTTGTTTCATGCTTTTACTCTGTCAAATTTAGCTGCTTAAAAAATGAATTCAATGGTATCTTCTCATTTAATACAGTTTATGCACACTCCTTATGTATGAGTTTCTCAACTTTGATCTTCCAAGTGAACTTTTAACAGATATTTTGAAGCATCATATATGTGAAGAAGCACTTACTGTAACAACATTTTCTCATTCTCCATTATTTGCATAAAAAAAATGAATCTTCAGAGTCTTTCAATTATGCAATTCTCCAGCTTCCTTTTTTCATGTCCTTTCTGTAGCATCTTTTGACTCCTTCATGTGTCTGCATCTCATCCTTCTTATGTATATGAGCAATAACCTTCTGAGATATCAACCATCCTTCTGTATATAATGGCTTATGTGAGGTTCGATCACGGGCTCATGAAATCCATTGCATCATTTTCATGTTGGTTATGGATAGGATTTATGTTATTAAGATTCATGTTGGTCTCATCTAGATTCTTAGGAAAGAAGGAGAATTTGGGATCAACGGAACCTAGAAGTCTAAGACTTTTTCTAACCAGAATGATAAATGTTGGAATTAAAGTGATGAAGCTCATACACAAGTGAATGAAGAGAAAGAGGAATGTAATTCAATTTGAAAGAAATATGCAAAAGGAACAAGCACATTAACTATCAAATCTAAACTAGATATGAATACATACAATGTAACAAAGATGTAATGTATACTAAGTAGATCTAAAGCAATATGAGATAAATGCATACAAAGTAGATATAAATGAAAAGAAGGGGGATATAACACCAAAATCACAATGGAAATGCACTAAGTTGGGTTCACCAAAATGTAACATAAGAAATTGGATGAACCCCCAAGGGGTTGTTTGTGGGTTCACCCAAAATCTTGGAAATGTTAGGGATTTGAAAGGGGTGTCCTATGTTACATTAGGAATGCCTCTAAAGGCTTCACTCTTAAACCCAAAATAGATTAGAAAAACCCAAATGAGATGAAGGGATCTAATCATAGATCTAGACTTGAAATTGGATTTTGAAGATTAATTCCTTTATTGTTAAGATGTGAATGATATGTAAATTGATATGCAAGACTATGAAATGAATGCAAACTATGATAAATGAAATGATTAATAGCTATATATGATATCAAATCTAATGTATAAAATAAAATTCAATATTAAAGGAAGAATATTGAACTCCTCTTGAAAGCTAGGAGAGGAGGAACAAAATTCAATTATGGAAAAGATTGTCAAAAAACTATTAGAACTGGAAATTGTTCTGAATCTGGAACTCTGAGACTTGTGTTTCCTGACTGTGAAATCTATAGATCCAAAGGATAGTGTTGAACCAATTTGACCTTATCCAATAAATTCATCATTTTCTTGGAGGAAAAAAAGTTACTAGAATCTGTAGCAGACCTGTCATTAGTTCAAAATCTCTAATTTCCTGGATCTGAAACCTGTAAATCTGCACCTGCACATAAGAAAAAGGAGGAAATTATTTTGGAAAGGGTCTTTCCTTGGTCAAGACCCTCTAAAGGAATTAAATTTGATATTAAATTAAATGTAAACAAGATAAATGACAAATTTACCTTGCATGAAAAACCCTCATGGATGGATGTAGAAATCATTCAACTCCACAAGGATGCTTGAAATGTATGTCTTGAATGTATAATCAAGGATGTTTTCAAAAATGCAATGGAACTACACTTTACAATCCTACATATTCAAGGGATGTATGCTTGAAATCATGAATGGAGAAGAGGAATGGATCTTCTTTCTTTATTGAGAAGTCCTCCACTAGGCCACCATGTGAGAGAAACTTGCATCAAGGAGAGAAGATTTCCTTTGCATGAATGGAAGAAGACTTGGAGACTTGGAGATCTTCAATAGGATGATCGCCTTCAAATATTGAATCCACCACCTTAATTGAACAACTTTAATTCTTGCACTTGATATATATTTTTCATAAATAATTGATTGCATAACAATAGTGGATGTATTATAGGTGTCAAAAATGAGAGGAGAGACCCCCTTTTATACTTATTTTGAGATTCTAAATTGTCGGGTTGACCAAACTGAGATCAGGGAATGAAACACCCCTGTATAGGGCCTAGATCCCACTAAGAAACAACCCCCAAGGACAATGTTAACTTGGGTCAGCCTAGTCCTAGAGGGGTTAATTCCCAAGCGATTTTAGGATCTGGGCAGTGTGCAAAGTCTCGGGGAAAGAAAGTGGAGAATGCGGGAAATCAAGCATAAACACCTTGGATCTAGGAATCACTAAAATGGGGTCTATTATGTCCTAAAAGACATCCAATTGATGGATGATAGCTTTTTATGATGGTACACCTCGTTCAGAGCCACTTGTGTCTCTTTTGAGTCAAGACATCTTAGAAGAGTATTGTTTAGGGCACAGTGATAGAGGGTGTGAAAAATGATAATGAATCTGGACACTTAAAAGATAAATATTCATATTTAATATTAGAAATGTTGGGAGGAAAAATTTGTTCATGGATATATTTATTAATTTCTTAAAACTAATGTGAATCAGGACCAACAATCTCACACACGAGCTTAGATTGGGGAACTTCAAAAGTGGTCATCATATTTTTTTCCATTAATAAGTCACATTGTTGAACATTTTGAGACATATTAAGAGTAACCAAGTAGTAGCCATAATATCAACTAATTTATCTTGGATTCTAGGTACTTGGTTAAACATGATATTATCAAAATATGACTTGAATTCATCTATTATTATTTTGTAAGGTAGGATCTTTTCATTTTTTGTAACATAGTAATTATTTACTTGATGTAAGACTAGCTAGGAATCACCATATACCTCGATATTTTTTATTTTCCATTGCAGAACTATTTCAAATGCTATGATCGAGGCTTCATATTTAGAAATATTATTTCTACATTGAAATGATATCATGTACGACTTAGGGGATTGCATTACCTTGTGGTCTGATGAAAAAAATTCCCACTCTTGAATGATCGTGAAACCCCATGTCTATCCCTCCACACATGGGAGAATCTACACTAAACTAGAATAATTTCCAACTACCCCTTCAAGGTTACTCTACCCTCCCAAGGGTGAGTGTGCCTTGAAAAACCCATTCAAAATCCAACACAAAATAAAGACCCCTTGAAACAAAATAATAAAATTTCAAATTTGGAATAACTCAAAAAAATACATAGGACTCCATTAATAGAGTTTCAAGCTCAAGAACACACATGAAATAAGAAATATGTAACTAAAGAGGACCAACCTTGAATCCAATGCTAAAACTAAAAAGTGGAATGGTGTTGAGCTATCCTTCCTAAGCTCCTTCTCCAAAGGCTCCTTCAAACTAAATTTTGTCTCTAAGAGTAGAGAGTGGGTGAACACCCAAATCATCTCCAAATCCTTCCCTAAATAGGAAAAACTCCAACAAGATCCAAACTTAACCCAAAGGTGAGGTAACTCTAACCAACCCTTAACTAACCACTTGCCTTAACTCTCCATGGGTGAAGTCAAATGAAGCTTGGGAGAAGAGAGAAGTTAACCAAGGTTACACTCCTCTTCAAAATTAGCTCAAGTCTGAAAATGACATTTTAGAGGGATAATAAATGAGTTTAGAGGCTCATTAATGACAGAAAATGACTCCTAACCCCTAGGGTACCAAGTTGGGTGACTAAAACTTACCCCAGTTACCTTCTAGGAGCCCAAAAGACCCTCCTAAACTACCCCTGAAGTTAACCCACGGATTTCTAAGTTAAGTTGACCTCTAGAAACTTCTAACCCTGGGTTAAGCTTTGGTACTACACCTAGGTAACCTCAGTTAACCCCTAAACCTACCCAAGGTTACCCCTTACTAGCCATGTCCACATTAAATTGCAACATTTGCCAAAATTGGCACATTAAATTAAAACAAATGACATGACTAGTTCACATGAACATTTACCAATCTTATTACACACATGCAAACCACTTGTATGAATAAACCACATAAAAATGAGGTCCATGTTTCTTTATATAAATGGGACCTTGGAATGCACAGAAATTTACATATGTTCCAGTATTGGGTCCCCGATTTAGGTCCATGGCCAACTTTTCCTGCACACTCATTGCACACATCAGTAGATCTAAAACAACATTATATGAAAGAAAAACATGACATCAATAATATACATGCATATAAACCAATTCTGTAGCAAAATTGAATAATTGAGCATCGGTTTCCTAAACCAAGTTCATCACATTACATTCATACATTTAAACTCATATAAGACATCATCATCATAAACTGAACTGAATCGAACATGTGAAACCACAAGTGTACCCTGATAACATAATTAGGTACTGAATACATAGAATAGGATTCAACAGATCCCTGAATACATATAATTCTACCATAGTCAAAGTATGTCTAAGTATGAAAACTACTGAAAGCGTGAATAACAAAATAGTGAAACTGTAGCAGACTAATGTAGGCCTCACATATACTATTCTATTGTGGTGTCCTCAGTGCAAATAATTGTCTCTTTATTTCATGTTCATTGTAGAAGAGTGCAAACTCATCAGAAGTAAACTCTCATCCTCTGTCAGATCTCAGACACTTCAGTTTTCTTTGAGTCTTGTTTTCAACTCTTTCCTTGTACCACTTAAACATCTGGAAAGCTTCAGATTTCTCTTTTAAAAACATGACAGACACCATTCTATAATAATCATCAACAAATAGAATGAAATATCTATCACCATAGTAGCTTTGTGTTCTCATCGGTCCACATAAGTCAGTCGGCACTGAGTCCAAAATTCCTTTTGTAACAAAAGACTTACTTGTAAAACTTGACTTAGTCATTTTTCCAACTTGACATTCCTTGCACATGACATTCTCAAGTTTCTCTAATCTCGGTAGACCTCTTACTCTATTCTTTTTTCTCACTTTAATTAGATTGTCAAAATTTACATGACATAATCTCTTGTGCCACAACCATGCATCTTCAACTTTAGCGTACAAACAACTTTTAATAGATGTATCAAGGTAAAATAGGTTACCTTTAGATTGTTCTGCAATGGAAATTAATCTTCATTTATGATTACATACTTTTACCTTCCCATTCTAAAATTCTAGTCGATTACTTGAATTTTTTAGTTGTGCCACACTCAACAAATTGCACTTTAATCCATCAACCCAATATACATCATCACATATTGTATTATTTACCATAATCATTGAATCTTTACCTTTCACAGGATATGAAGTGTCATTACAAAATCTAACATATCCTCCATTATGTTCTTCCATAGTAATAAACTTAAGTGTATCACCAGTCATGTGGTGTGAACACCCACTGTTTATGATCCAGGTATCATTTTTTCTTACATGTGATATTAGGAATTTTTCTTCTTGATTTTCTTCATCACAATTTTCCTTAATGGAAACATATACAACTTCTTCTTCAACATCATCATTTGTGTCATCATCGGTTAGTCCTTCATTAGCAATATGACATAACTTCTTACCTTTATTTTTGTAATCTCAGAATCTCCTGAATTTGTTTTCTCTTTTGTTCTCATCTTGGTTGTCCATCTTTTCATCATTGTCATTGTCGGGGCATCTAGAATCAATATGTCCAATCTTGTTACATTTAAAACATTTCAAGGGCATCTTACCTCAATACTTTCCTTTACCTCTATGTAGTCTTCTAGCTAGTAGAACTTCAAATTATCTTTGATTTGCTTCATCTTCAACATACATCTCTTCTAACTCACTCTTGCAACAATAGAATCTTCCACTAGCACTACTTACATAACCATCACTAGGTCTAGACTCCCTAGAATTTCCAATCTTCAAAGATGATTTAAATGTAGACTCAATCCTAGCAGTAACAGGTAAACTATTATCAAAATCATTAAGCCCAAAAGAAATCAACTTACCAATAGTAGCATCCAGTGAAACAATTATTTGAGGAATAGATCTTAGTTCTTGTATTGTAGACACTCAAATGGCATACATAGGTAACAATGTTCTTAACAGTTTTCTTGTCACATCTTCTTCAGTGATTTTTCCTCCAGCACCTCTAATAGCATTCACAGTTTCCTTTATTCTAGCGTTATATAGCGTAAAATTTTCACCTTCTTTCATTCTCATAGAATCAAATTTACCTCTTAATCTTTTAGCTTTTGCCTTCATAACATGTCAATTTCCACCATGTATCAATTCAATCCTATCCCACATATGCTTTGTTGTATCACATCCTATAATGTCATTGAATTGCGGGTTAGTGAGAGTAGATGATATCTCAACAATTGCTTGTGTGTGGTATTTTTTTCTCTTATCTACTCATCTGTCAAAGGACCAGTTGCCGGTGGTGAATACTCATTGTCAACATAATACACTACATAATCTCCAATACCAAATAGGTGCAACCTCATTCTATTCCATGTAGAGAATTTGTCCTTATTCAACTTAGGTGCCTCACTCTTATACATCTTCGGATCTTTAACTCAAGTCTTTTAAACTTACCTCTTGGAGTACTTATCTCTAATACCAATTGTTGGATTACTGAGAGCTGGGGTGAATTAGAAAACTATGATACTTTAAACTTAAAACCTTAACTTTGATTCAACTTGGTAGGATAAACAACAACAACAACTGAATCGCCAAATATCTTCAATAACTTAAACAGTAACTTGCATAAATAATAAATAACCTGCACATGAATCATTCAACACATTTGACATCAGATTTAATGAGGAAACCCAATTTGGGAAAAACCTCTATGGGAATTGTCACCCACAAATGAAAATGCACATTTGAAGTATGCTCGCTTAAAGGCTTATCATGTTAAAGATTACAATACACATTTGTTAAATGTGACCCTTTAATGGGATTTACCTCAAACCCATTGAAATCTTCACTCTGATAGGAGTGGCATGGTTAGAGGGATTTGAACACTCTTTTAGAATTTCACCTTTCTCAAGTATTTTACAATAAGATTGTTAAGTCCACTCAGTTAAGAGATTTTGTTGTTACAAATGCAAATAAGCAACAGTATGTAAAATGATTTTTAAAACTGCAACTACCTCTTGCTTGATCAGATCCCTTTATGCTCTCTCTGACTACTAGCATCGACACTTCATCAATATTTTTACTTAGACTCATATTTATCACTTCTTTTCTCTTCACTGCATCACTCGGTAGCACTTCAACACTTCAACTTGCCAGTCATTTGTTCTTCAAATTCATCCTTTAAAAAGACTCTATTTTTTCCTCCTAATCTTCTTGATTAGGTTTTTGTTCAATCATGCTCAACCGTTACATTATCTTTTTGAACTAATTCATTGAACTTGAAACTCGGTTAGCCACTTTGGCATCACCTCAAGCCTTGCACTTTTCTTGGAAATAAAACCTTCACTTTTTTGCTTAATCTATACCATAGATTTCTTCCTTGAATTTTCCCATGCGTAGATCTTGTAACCAGCTTCCTTTTCATTCTTGGAATCCTCCAGATTTATATAGCATTGCATTAAATGCATTCTTATCCTTGTTTCTAACATTTTTTATGTTCCGTAACTAACTCTCAGTTCAGTGGCTAACATGCACTGCTCGGTGCTTCAATGTCTCAGTGTCCTGATTGAATTTCATAACCCTTTACCGACAGACTCTCTCTGCTTGGTAACTTAACTCTTTAATCTTACCAACTTGTTCAATCTGCTTTACCGACTTAATAAATTAGAAACCAATTATCTCAAGGTGATCTTATCATTTTCTAATCTTTATCTATTTCCCAATTAAATCAACTCCGAAAGATATGGCAATTCAATATGGATCATAAATCAATTGCTTGACATCAATGACAAAATAACAATTGATCTAATTATTTCTACAATCATGTATACCTCTGATCTTGTTCTTCATCATCATCTCCATCAGTTGAGTAACAAATGTCCTTTTTATGCGGTTTTTATAGATTCTGATTAAAACTTCTATGTACTTAGTATGTTTATTATGCCTTAAGACTTCACTATTTTGGTATATTAAAAGATGCATATTACACGTTCTTATGTCTATTAATATATCAAGGTAATATGATGATTTTCTTAGTTATATGGGTAAATTTGGTGATAATGAATGAAAATGTGTTGTATGTGGTGATTTGTGTTCTAACAATCTTTTGCAACACTTAGGCATTATATAGTTGGGTTACTTCCTACAACTGAAGATCGTTGTAGTTCTTGGAGGAAAATGACGGAATTAGTTTGAACTAGTCAAATAGAGCAAACCACCTTATTGAACTTTTAAAGGACAGGGGATGATTAGAGACTTGTTCAAAAAGAAGTTTTTTATTTACAAAAAATCATTTGATACTTTTTTTTATCTCATATGAAATGGACAATTATGTTTTATAACTAATGGTGTTGTATAGTCCTACTAGGACTCTTCTATGGTTCTTAGGTTCTCTTTATGATTAAACAAAGATCATCCCCTAGGTTTAAGGAGGTACTCAAAGGTAGTTGAAGAATTTATTTTTTAGGTAATTCTATGTATAGTAGCTTAATGTACTCGGGACGGTTAATGTCATTTTGAATATATTCTTACTTTTAGCTAAACATATTGCATGTTTCCATTTGGTATGCATATATGAATATAAAAAGCTTTGATTTAGTTATTTTCATATGTTGAGCACAATTGGATTTCTCCTCAAGGGGTTCACTTGAGGTATGTATCCCTATTCTTCTTTTTCACATTGTTAAAATAGATTATTAGTTTTATAGTTAGTAATACTTCTACAAGATATTATTGTTGAACTATGTGATGCTCTTGTAGCTTAGACATATCTTCAATAAGATTAATTTTGACAAGTTTTCAAGTTACTTTAGGAATAAAAAATCTTGTATTTTCCACTTCCCATTACTTGTTATTTATTGTCTAAAAATTGTTTAATTAATTTCTTAGTATTAATCATTATTGTTCATAGTTTTATTTCATTAAGTGTATGTTTTTTACAGCAATTTACTCTTTAGTAGAATAGAATGAAAACCTAAGTATAAGTATGATGAACATGTAGTGTTTGCCCATTTCAAGCCTAAATCCTTGGGTTAATTATTAAATGTATGCTATTTTCCATAAGGGGTTGATTAGCTAAATAACCTATCTCTCAGTTTAGGAGCTTTACAGCTAGGATCACAAGTGAATATAGAAAGCTCTAGAAACCAAGAACTAGGAGTAGGGAGTTACTGATGAAACATATAATATATTGTATAAACCATGAACAAATTTTTGAGAATTAAGAGCTTTGATGAGGAGACCAAAGGAAAATAGGAAATATGAAGAATTGGGATCAAGGTTATAATAAGGATCAAGTCATGACTAAAAATATTGACCACTAGCAAAGACATGTCAACTACAAAATAGAATGTAGAGCATGAATGAAAATAGAAACTTTAGGTCTCTAACACTTAGGGTTTTAATATTAGGGTTTGAGAATAAATCCCCAATTAGTTTGGTAATTTAAGAATCCCTAAGATTTTTTTACATTTATAATACATGGTTTTTCTTTTAGTTGATACAACTTGAATTGACTCTTATATGATCTAGTAATGTAGTTTTTCATGAGTTTCAATATAATACCTATTAATCCTAAATGTGTGGAAGATAAAGGATGTGAAGAAAAAGGTAGACTATAAGGTTGAGAAAGAAATGCAATGTTCTAATCCTTAAGAAGTTGCTTAATCTATTTTGATTGTTACTTATAACAATTATATTCACCATGCCCTATTTAATACATTTTCATTCTTAGGTGTTCTCTTTTTATAAGAGGTGGGAATATCATTGGATTCTATCTTAAGTAAGATGTCTTCTTTCCTCCGCCCTTAGGTGATAGTATGATTTATGCCTAATTATTTGGAAGTGGATCAATTTGACTAAGTTTAACTTGTTCTCTAGAGTCGATCTATCAATAAAATCTCAAAGGAAGGCATAAAAAATGGTTCACCTAATCCATCCATGGTAGAATAAAAGGAAGTAGAGAGATGTACAAATGGACCTTTAAAATTAAATAAAATTTAGGATATATTCCTCGCCAATTTTATCATTTGCACAACCAACCAATTAAGATATTAAAGATTTGGATATATATATATATATATATATATATATATAGTTATAATTGATGTCAATCATGCCTCTAATTACATAGCAATACCTCACTTATAAAACCAAATAAATCCTTGTACATATCCCATACCTTCTTGGGAGTAGTACATGCCTTAATGTGAAAGAAAAATATGTCAAAATATGTATATTGTTCAATCCCATAGCCTTATCACATTTTTTCTTGTGAAAACATCTCTCATATTATCTCATTCTAACCTCTTGCATGTAATACTTATGAGTAAGAACCTCAAACCAGGCTTCATCCATTAGGAAAAAAGACACTAAGAGAGAAAAATACACAAAAATATGATACAAACAAAGGTGAAACCTTCCAATCTGAATGAATATAAAAAATGAACCCCCCATGAAATAGAATTTGTCCAAGAGAGAATACGTCCAAGTAATCAATGATTATGCCAAAATTGTAAAAACTATATAAAATATACCTTGAGTGGAATATAGAAAAGTTCATAGACATAATGATAGCTCCTAAATACCTTTCAAATATTGTTGTAATCATGAAAATTGGAAATAATTGTAAATATATATGAGCTCAAAGGTCCAACTTGGGGATAATTAACTTTAATAAGTAACAAAATGTGCCTATAATTTTTTTTCAAAAATGACTTGCATCACTTTGAAGTAAATAGAACCAACTTTTAGAAGATATCTCATTTAAAAAATAATAACGCCATGGTATAAATTTATGGCCCATAGAAAAAATACTCAATTAGGCCTCCTATGGGTTAAGTTTAGGCCCTTGAGGACTAGCAAACAATCATCATTGTAATTGTATTTTGTGTTGGGGAAAAAAAAACTACTGTTAGGTAGAGTGGTTGGGCATCAATGGTGGTTGTATACACTACCATTGGCATGTAATTAGGGACTCAAAAATCAACCATGCATGGAGCATGTTGAAAAATTGGGGCATTTATCCATTCAAAAAAATAAAATAAAAATTAATTAAAAATAAAAAGGGCCAATGAACCCAACATGACATCACTTATGTGCCAAAGACTATAGAGAGCATACAGATAATGTATGGGTGTTGGAGTACCTACACAGGTTATAAATATTTACCTAGAATATGCCAAAATATATCAACCAACTACTATAATTGAGATTAACTACAAAATTATGTCAATGTACAAATTATCATGTGACCATGAGAAAATGGAAAATGAGGGCAAAAAAATATCTAGACCTAGAGAAAAAGTATCCAAATTTGATGATTTGATAATCAATATTAGGGTTTTTGGGTCTTCCATGTGCAATGGAAGGGTCCATTTTCGTACAACATGCTCAATATTTTGAACTACCTCCCATATTTGGCAACCAATTACCAACTTCAAACCCCTATAGATATAGCATCACAAGATTGATTTGGGTGAAATAATAGAAAAAGATGACTTTCTTTGACTCCCTGAGATTAATTATAAGCTCAAATTTTCACCAACACATTCCAATATGAACTTGTAATGAAAACCCACTAAGAGAAAACTATCAAATATAGTATTTTTCCAAACGTTTATGATTCTCTAGGTCATTGTATGATGCAAGATAAGAGCATACAAAACTTTACTAAAACTCAACAAGATACCTCATTTAGAAATAGCTCTACTCTTATATTTGAGGAGCGTTATTAAAGGTCGTAGCTCTTATACCATGTAGAAGCTAAAAATTAACTAAAGGTTCTAGTATCACCTACAACAACAAAGAAACCTTCCACAAGAGATAATGCAAGAAATGGATTTTCTTTATATTAAGATCTATGAAATGTGTTATAAAGTTTACAAAAGCCTTTCTTATATAGGCAAGGTGAGTGATAGGATTAAATAATATTTTGACATGTTTCTTGATCCTATAACATGAGACAATTGTTGGAATAAGGTTTTTTACACCTTGCATACTATTTGAAATGTTATATTTTATTATTACGTGTGTTGAACCCAGGAGCACCTAGATGGATGTACATCAGGTAGAGATTCCATAGAGATTCTATTCTCGGGGCCACTTTACGAGTTGTATTATAATATTAGAATTAAATTTAATATGGGTGTCATATTGGGATGTAATATTATATTTATTTAACATTGGGGAAATATATTTAATAAAGTGAAAAATTAGCACTCAATACTAAATGAGGGTTCAATGCTATTGTGTTCACATAGTTTTGCTTTATCACTAGTTGTATTTTTTATGAGCCTGTTTCTATAAAAGTAAACATGCGCCTATGGTTTGGATTGGCTAGTTGAGTGGGTTATCATTATTGAGTTTTTTTTAAAGGTTGCATTTGTGAAGCATGTCATGGAATGTGCAGATACATGTTTGGACACATGAGAACACATTAAAGGGCTTGATATTTTTGAGGTGTTCATTGTAACTCCAAAAGTACATTATATTTATTTATTGTTGAATAATATGATGGAGTATGGATGCTTTTGAAGGTTTGTTTTTTCCCTCGTGAGGATATTCCATGAAATATATTGTGTTATCTTGTGGTTTGTCTATTTGGTCTTTGCATAATGGTGATTCTCTAAGTTTGTAATTATGTTTGTCTCTCATGGGCTATGTAGGAAATGGATTAAATGAAACTAGGTATGAAGCACTATTTCCAAACACTTGTAATATGAGAGCTTTCATGGTAATTTGGAGTTAGAACCCTAGCTTGATTGGATAAGATGAAAATTTAAAGCCATGGATATTTACTCATTTCAGCCATAAATGAAAATAATGCAAAAAAAAGTAAGGTGACAATAAAATTTAGTGCATAGAAAAAATTAAAAAAATCTGTAGATTTTACCCGTCAGCATTAAATAAATTATCCCTGTAAAATAGATTAAAAAAATGTGTGATAAAAATCATGTGAGGGGTGGCATTTTTTTTAAAGAGAAAAAATAAATAAAAAGGAACCCACCTTTCCTAAATGTTAGAAGACTTTTATTTAATCCAAAAACCAGCAACCCTCTTTATAGTATTGAAAAAAAAATGTTTTAAGTAGTTGACATGATGTGAAAAGGTAAAATTTGATTTTTTTTTGGAAATTAAAATGGAAATTGAATCGGGGATCATCTTAGAGTTATCTACATCCCTATACATAAGTTAAATCAAAATGATCCTTTACATCATGATCTCTTCATTCACAAATGCAAGATTGGATGAGTCCTAGTAGATGGTCAAGCATGACTTAACATTTGTACCTTAAAATTCATTAAAGATTTTGGATCTAAGGACTCCATATATACATCCAAAAGGATAAAAATAAAAGATTATGACAATGCAGAACATCCTTTTAAGGGAATCATTACACTTTCGATCAAAGTTTTTCCAATAGTATAAAACACATTGTTGCAAGTTTTGGACTTGGACCTTCCATACAATATGATTCTTGGTCGCCCTTGGATGCATACAATGAAAGTTTTGACCTCTACATACAATTATTATTTTAAGTTCCCATAAAATGGAATTGATATTATCATCTTAATAAATCCTCATCTCTTTCAGTATTGTGTCAATCTAAAAGGGACTCTTGGGCACCAAGTGTTAATTAACATAGAAGCTTCATCTTCCATTTCTTCTCAATACATTGATCCCTTCTCATTGTCAAAATATTTCAAAACCAAGGTCTGGGTCTAGGACAAAGGATTTGGTGAGTGTACTATTGTAGAGTCTTTTTGCATTGGGAAGTTTCCTACTTATCCAAAGTCTTATGGAAAACCATATTTCATTGAGAAGGAAAAAAACATAATTTAGTATCATCCTCCTACTACTTTTACTAAGTGGCATTAATTAATCCAATAAAGCATAGAGGATGACGTATCTACCTCGATCTACAAGGATGAAGATATGTACTACCCTTGTGACTACCTCTTTAAAAATATGGTATAGACTTCACTATCATGCAAAATAAAGGATATGATTGTTGCAATGGCCTCAAAGCATAAAAACATGGTGTAATAGAGCCAATTTTTTCTTGAGAATAAATCTAAACACAAAGGGCTCAGGTATGTGCCACCAGAATTGAATACTCCTAATACTAAGTTACTTTCAAGAAAAATACAAAAGTGTCTCTGACAATGATGAGATATCTTATAAAAAAAATGTTGATACACTCTAACAAATATGAATGGGATTATTTTTTATCTAGTGACTATGAGTTACACAAAGCTTTCAAGAATTTGATTCCTCCTCAAGTGATTATTCCCTACCCTTGGTCAAACCAATAGCCAAGCTTAGATTGATACTTTTTGGGACCTCGATGATTCCTCAGTTTTTACCCTCCCAGCTATGTCCCAATTCATTGATATTATTGATGACAAGATCCCCTTAGTATAACCTAAGCTCATAGATTAGGATAAAAAAGGACCACCAAGCATAGATATCTTTGAAAATGATCAAACTGTTGCTCAATTTTTGGAGCTTCAAGAGGGAAAACCATTAGGCAATCAAAAAGTTGGCTTCACCATAGACTTAGATGCTACTGCTTATTTTTGTGAGTCAACTCCATCTTGTAGACAATAAAAAAAAAAGAATAGGTCTCCGGGTCAAAATCAAAAGGCACCTCTAGACCAAAAAAAAATAAAACCAAAATATGTGTCTGAGGGTGAAAACCTCTTTGAGATGCTTGAGGATCAAAAAATGGACATACTCCCAATCAATAAAAAAATCTCCACTCCTAGTGTCAATGGCACAAGAAATCAATTTTAGTACAACTGAGAATCCAAAGATTATACAGTTTGCAACTTGAATATTATAAATGGAGAAAGAAATTTTCATTAAAAAATTCTTGGAAAGGCAAATAGACTTTGCTTGGTCCTTTGCAAATGTGTGAGGACTATATCTCAAGTTATTTTTTAATTATTTTCCTCTTCAATAGGTTGCAAAGCATATTAAATAAAATTTAAGAAAAATTCACCCTTGAATCACCTTGTTAGTTCAAGTTGATCTCAAGAAACTGTTTGATGTGGGATTTATTAGGACCATAGATTATGAAAAATGAATTTCCAATTTGGTACCTATTACTAAACCATCTAGGGACATAAGGATATCTATAGATTTAAAATATCTAAACAAAAATCATTTCCCTGAGATGATCTTCATTTTCCAAGAATTGATATCATAGCATATCTCACAACTAGGTATGAAATATTTTCATAAATGAATGAATTTTTTTTATTACAATCTGGTAGGAATTTCCCTCAAATATCAACAAAAAATAGCTTTCACATGTTCTTGGGGAACATATTGCTAGAATGTAAAGCCCTTTCATCTTCAAAATTCTAGAGAAATTTATCAAAGGTCCATGAAAATAATATTACATAATATCATGCATTTCTTAATGTAGGACTATGTAGATGACTTCCTATGCATATCACTCACAAGGTACAATTATATGAATATCTTATATACAATCGTTAATAGATTGGAGGAATACAAAGTTATATTGAACACCCTAAATGTGTCTTTGGGGTTATATCAAGAAAGCTTCTATGATACATTATTTCTTGTAGAGGCATCAAATTGGAAATTGGAAAAGTAAAACCAATAATGGTGTTGCCAAATTTTAGTCTAGGGTCTTTAGGTCCTAGGGGGTAAAATTGTTCTTTGGTGACTTACTTCTCATTCATCTTGAAACCTTCCCCTAATGTGCTTATCAGATAAATTATTCTCCTTGCCTATTTGAGCCTAGCGGGTTTTCAATCTTTCTGCTTCATCTAGTGTTTAGGTGATCTAGGTATGTCAGGAAAGGAGTGTCATAGCGTCTTCTGAATGAGAAGTAGTCACCCTCAGATCTATAATACTCAATATATTTTTTTGAAAGGTAAACATGTGATTTTCATAAGTAATTGATAAAGCTTTTGTTCGTAAAAAGATTTTTTCAACTCTCAGAGATATCAAGTTGTGGTGATCATGCAACGTCCAAAAAAGATGGTCTCAAAGGTGACACCCTGATACAAATGAAAAAGAGAAAATAAGAAGTTAAGTGCTCTTGACGAAAAAGAAGTTGTTTATGTGCGCAAGGATAAAAGGTCAAGCCGTCAAGATACTTTTCTGAAATAAAGGAAACAGGCTTACGGGAAAAGTAATCTATTATATTCTTTTTCCACACAAGGTAAAATGGTCTAATGATTCATTCATTTTGGCATCGAAAGGAAAGTATGTTATTTTTCCACAAGACTAAAGATTTATTTTAGCAAGCGGCTAATGAACACAAAGTTAAATGTAAGTTTGAGGATTTTTAGGCCGTTATCTTCTCCAAAACGGGAAATTCAAATAGCCATTGATTATCAAAAATTAAATGCTAATCATGTCATTGGATCCATTAGGTCACCTTAATGTCATTCATGTGGCACCAACATTCAGATCTTAGCGGCTATTTCTTTAGCATTCACCATTGTTTGTTGCTCACCATTTTTGAATAGCAAGTCATTTGTCTTCACTCATGTTCTCAGTTTTACAGTAAATGGTTGTTAAAGCTTCTAGCTATGACAGATTAATTGGTATTGAGAGTGAATTGAAAGAAGTTTCTAACACATCTCGAAGATTTGCACAGAAGATTGAATTTTCATCCAGTTCACCCTATTACATAGAAGCTCAAGGACAGTGGTATGGTCAAAGTTGTAGGGTTTCCAATGGTAGTTCAAGCTCTTGAGCTCATCAGAGAATGTATAGAGAAATATGACTCAGCAATAAAGAAAATATTGTTCCCAAATCAGTTCATTTTGCTAACGATTGATAAAGCCCTAATCCAATCCACTTTCAAAATTCTCGTGAAAAACTTGTATTGTGATATTGATTTTGGTTCATCTGCGTCTATGTTCAATGAAAAGAAGAATCTAAGGAGGGAAGACATGCAAAATACCTAGTTCTAGACCCCTCGATCAAAGAAAAGTAAGATGTTGAAGACTCTCTTTAGAACAACCCTAAAGAGGGAAATTGTTGATATTCTGGCCCTGCTAACCAGATTGGATGGAAAACCCAAGATCCTAGATCTTGTTGAACATAATTTCTTCCTTGTTCAAGTTGCCTGTGCAGAAAATATGTTCATTGATTGGGCAAAAATCCTGTGTGAGAAGCTAGCATCCTGGATGAGCTCTTGTCAAGGTTTCAAATAGTTATACATGTCTTCTTACTTGATCTACGCGCTGGCGACTCAGCACCTATGGCCCGACCTACCAGCAATCCATAATGTTGACAACAACACCAAAATATATGAGTTCTACCTGAATCTACAATTGTATCAGAGCTTTGAGGAGTATACTATTGTGAATGATGCATTCACAATGAGGATATGTCGGGAACTTCAAGGTTTCCCTGAAAGAAGATTTTCTCCAAAGGCCATCTCTGCAATCAGTCAGTATGGATGCTCTTTCATCCAATTCCTGAGTTTCTCTTATCTTCAGATAGGAGCCTTCTCTGGATTCCCTAAGAGATTGCCCCAGTATCCTGAAGATAAGGTGGTCTTGGTGGAAATTTGGCGGAAGATATTGGAAGTGAACACTCTATGTTTAACTGTGAAGAAGATCATCAGAATTTCCTTCCCCATGGTGGTTGGTCCATATTCCTGTCCATCCAGATCTGATGCCCAAAATTTGGTAAAGATTTTTGAGGATAAGATCAAGCTACTTGATTATGAGGTTCTAAGGCCTCAATATGATCCTATGGGTTTTTACCTAAAGCTCGGACATGCCTACAGACATGTACCAGATATAGAAGATTTATGGGATGAGTGTTTTAATGAGTATCAAACACGGCAGAAATTGTGGTCCCATTTAACTTTGAATGAAATTACAATGTATAATAATGTTGTTGATGTATCTGATCTTGCAGATGATAGCCTTTTCATTCATTCCTCATCCTACAACCAGATCAAGGTGTTTCCCATTTCTTATTCTCCACCAGCTGGTCCAGTGATTGATTCATTAGAGCTTCTCATGAGAGGCATTATCAAGAGAACCGACAAGTGGGTAGAATGGACCAGAGTGCAACGCAAAAGAAATTTTGGTGTAGGTTCATCCAGAGGAATGACTTCAAGAGCTGAGCAATCATCTTCAGCAATTACTTCTTCTGTGGTACTATCAGTTTTAGCAGGTGCAATGCAACCCACCAGGTAAGGAGGTAACTAGCCCCCAAAAAAGAATATTCCCATCACTCCAACCTGCGGAGATGGTTCGCTCCCAAACATTGGAAATGAAGAGGAGAAAGAAGAAGATAGGAAAAAGGAAAAGAATAAAGAACAAGAGGTGCCAGTGACCAAGCCTCCCTCACCAATTCTAGTTATCACCTTGGATGACACAAATCCCATGGATGGTTAGGACTCTTCTCATCTGGTAAACACTTTGTCCCTTTCAGTGACTAAGGTTTCCTCCTTCTATGTTCTATATCAAGACAATCAGACTCTTCCAGTGGCCCAGAAGCTTTTTGATCCTACAGCTCTTCAGTCTGTAATTAAGGTGTTATCTACAGACTCATGGTTGGAAGAAACCATTGAGAAGAAGAAGAAATGACATGAGGAAGTCATTTCTTCAAAGGACCTGAACCTTAAGGCAACCTCATCTCAGCCACCGACAAAGAAGGCGAAGAAGAAAAAGTTTGTGGCAGCCCTTTCCCATGATTCCACAACCGGGCATATGCTAATGGAAATAACAGAGCCATAAAAAGAAGGAAAGTGTCATGAGCTTTCAGCTCAAGATTTCTAGATTAAAACCATGGACCTAGGAGTGTCAGTGCATCACTCAATGGTGAATATCTAGAAAACCACCAATGAGCGAATTGAGGATAGATTAGAATAACTTTGAGTAGACAAGGAAGTCCTCAAGTCTAAAAATAAGGAGCTAGTTGAGTATATTAAATCTTCTCTTGGCACTACTTCATCTGCTCAGTTTGACCCTAATGCAGAAGAGAATAAGAACTTGCTAATGAAGCTGCAACAAGAGAGACAGTTTGGGCAAATTTGCAGAGCATGGATAGAGGCATGAAGGTTCAAGGCCCCATTGTCATTGAGAATTTGGGAAACCTTCTACTTGATGTAGATAAATTAAAGGATACAGCATCAAAACACCAAGAGACCATTTATAATGCATCCACTGGGTTGGCAGAGAAACTAGCCACCTTGCAGGAGGTGATTGATATGAATACTAGTGTTGCAATCTCCAATGGTATCCTCAAGACCAGACAGGAGCCATCGTTTCACTGGAGGAAGTCTCTGGAGTTCATGGTTGAGAACTCGAATAGATCAGCAAATGAACTCAAGGCTATGGTTAAGTTAGTGCAAAAGGAGATGGACAAACTTTTTCATTTTTTGAAAGTTTTGCACATGGAATCTCAAGTTTCCGGGAGTGACAAGTTGGTGAATACAGAGAGAATGAAAGCTAAGTTTGTTACTTTCATAGATAAGATTGTAGATCTGGCTAACTTCCAAGTGTCAAGAATCAGTGAGCTCTATGCGATAGATGTTGTGATCAAAAAGGAATTGGAGAAGCTCCAATCCCAGATTGCCAGGTTGGATGAGCTGACAGAAATGTGTGACTTTTGGATGATCCAAGCTGACAATATAATCATTCTAAATGCTTAGGAATTGGGCAAGGTAATGGATGCAATGAAGGCTTACAGAGGAAAAGTTGTTAAATAGAAGAAGGCATAGAATCTATTGACCTGTGTCATCTTCCCAATTTTGAATATTGTAGCCATTTTGGGTATTTTGTCAGCTTTGTCATTTTTTGTAGCCAGCCAAGTTTATTATTAGAATGTTCCTCTCAGAGTATTTTAAAGAGGCAATCATTTTGTAATGGGTCCTTTTTGGAGAAGACCTATATATGTAAATTTTTGTAAAGTAAATAAGATCGGCAAAAATTAATTTGGGCAAACCCCTGTAGCTGGGACTACTGTGTGCGACTCTGAGTTTGAAGTGATTTTTGTTGTTCATCTTAGTCAGTTGTGTGATGTTTTGAATAAGGATTATAATACTAGAAATTTTATGAATAGTAATGAACCGGGTTTTGTTATTTTCATTCAGTGGATTGTATGTTTACTATCTTTAGCATAAGCACTCTGTTTTCTTTTCATTGCACATCTTAGTTCAATAGATTAGGTCTTGCATAAGGATTTAGGAAGAGGGTTAATAGAGAATGAGATCAAGATGGGTATTGTCAAAGTTTCAGAATCTTAGCAATCTAGGAATTGCATTGTTACACCTTCTTTCTCCATCTCTGCTGGTAGATGGTAGTTTGCATTCATCCCACACTGTATAATAGTTTGCATTTTATATTACGTGTCATTGAGTAAATCCCCATTCATTTTCTAAGTTGTTTGAAGCTTTGAACAACTTGGTTGAACCTCTTCTACTCTCTGGTTAAGAGCATACCCCTAAAAATTGAAAGACAAAATTCATTGCATATCTTTCACATAAGGGATATGGTACCTTTCAATTCAGGGGTCATTGATAGATTCCTACCATTGACCCAGTCTGTGGTTACGTTTTGTTCTACAAAAGCCAGTATTGGGTATTTTCAAGAGTCATTATATAAATCAAATTAAAAGTAGACAAACTGTAAACCAACAAATGGATATGCCTCTACCCTCCAATTCACATCAATTAAGAAGATTGTAGGGAAAGTCACAATATGTTTATAGGTTCATTATGAAATTAGCTAATAAGTGTCACCCTTTTCAACATTTTATTCACAAGGGTGTTCCTTTTAAAAGGACCAATAAATACCAACAAGCTTTCCAATTGCTCAAATATTATCTACCATCTACACTATTTTAGATGCCTCCCATTCAAGGAAAACCTTTAATATTATACATCTCAACAATAACATCATCATTAGTAACTCTTTTGGCATAAAATAATGAAGAAGGAAAAGATAGAGGAATATACTACATTAGCAAGAGACTTGTAGGGTATGAGATGAATTACACTACAATTTAATGAGCACGCCTTGCAGATGCCTTTTCGTGTCAAATACTCACACATTATGTGTTGCATAACAAAAAAAAGCTCATAGAGAAGATGTATCCCCTAAAATATCTCCTAAAAAATTATCTCTTACAGGGAGATTAGCACTAAGTGGGTGAGGACCATTAGTGAGTTTGATATAGAATATTTTTTATCATAAAGAAGAAAAAAAAAAAAGAACAAGTTATAGTTGATCAACTTGTAGATACTCCTATTCCAATAAATTGTCCTCTTTTATCTGACTTTATTGATAATTTACTATTCATAATTACATGCACTAATGGGAAGGTGCATTTATATGGTTCTCTCACACAACATCATTCAAGAGTGAGAATTTTGTTCATCAGACCACAAGGTAATGCAATCCCCTAAGTCGTACATGATATCATTTCAATGTAGAAATAATATTTCTAAATATGAAGCCTCGATCATAGAATTTGAGATAGTTCTGCAATGGAAAATAAAAAATCTTGAGGTATATGGTGATTCCTAGCTAGTCTTACATCAAGTAAATAATTACTATGTTACAAAAAATGAAAAGATCCTACCCTACAAAATAATAATAGATGAATTCAAGTCATATTTTGATAATATCATGTTTAACCAAGTACCTAGAATCCAAGATAAATTAGTTGATATTATGGCTACTACTTGGTTACTCTTAATATGTCTCAAAATGTTCAACAATGTGACTTATTAATGGAAAAAAATATGATGACCACTTTTGAAGTTCCCCAATCTAAGCTCGTGTGTGAGATTGTTGGTCCTGATTCACATTAGTTTTAAGAAATTAATAAATATATCCATGAACAAATTTTTCCTCCCAACATTTCTAATATTAAATATGAATATTTATCTTTTAAGTGTCCAGATTCATTATCATTTTTCACACCCTCTATCACTGTGCCCTAAACAATACTCTTCTAAGATGTCTTGACTCAAAAGAGACACAAGTGGCTCTGAACGAGGTGTACCATCATAAAAAGCTATCATCCATCAATTGGATGTCTTTTAGGACATAATAGACCCCATTTTAGTGATTCCTAGATCCAAGGTGTTTATGCTTGATTTCCCGCATTCTCCACTTTCTTTCCCCGAGACTTTGCACACTGCCCAGATCCTAAAATCGCTTGGGAATTAACCCCTCTAGGACTAGGCTGACCCAAGTTAACATTGTCCTTGGGGGTTGTTTCTTAGTGGGATCTAGGCCCTATACAGGGGTGTTTCATTCCCTGATCTCAGTTTGGTCAACCCGACAATTTAGAATCTCAAAATAAGTATAAAAGGGGGTCTCTCCTCTCATTTTTGACACCTATAATACATCCACTATTGTTATGCAATCAATTATTTATGAAAAATATATATCAAGTGCAAGAATTAAAGTTGTTCAATTAAGGTGGTGGATTCAATATTTGAAGGCGATCATCCTATTGAAGATCTCCAAGTCTCCAAGTCTTCTTCCATTCATGCAAAGGAAATCTTCTCTCCTTGATGCAAGTTTCTCTCACATGGTGGCCTAGTGGAGGACTTCTCAATAAAGAAAGAAGATCCATTCCTCTTCTCCATTCATGATTTCAAGCATACATCCCTTGAATATGTAGGATTGTAAAGTGTAGTTCCATTGCATTTTTGAAAACATCCTTGATTATACATTCAAGACATACATTTCAAGCATCCTTGTGGAGTTGAATGATTTCTACATCCATCCATGAGGGTTTTTCATGCAAGGTAAATTTGTCATTTATCTTGTTTACATTTAATTTAATATCAAATTTAATTCCTTTAGAGGGTCTTGACCAAGGAAAGACCCTTTCCAAAATAATTTCCTCCTTTTTCTTATGTGCAGGTGCAGATTTACAGGTTTCAGATCCAGGAAATTAGAGATTTTGAACTAATGACAGGTCTGCTACAGATTCTAGTAACTTTTTTTCCTCCAAGAAAATGATGAATTTATTGGATAAGGTCAAATTGGTTCAACACTATCCTTTGGATCTATAGATTTCACAGTCAGGAAACACAAGTCTCAGAGTTCCAGATTCAGAACAATTTCCAGTTCTAATAGTTTTTTGACAATCTTTTCCATAATTGAATTTTGTTCCTCCTCTCCTAGCTTTCAAGAGGAGTTCAATATTCTTCCTTTAATATTGAATTTTATTTTATACATTAGATTTGATATCATATATAGCTATTAATCATTTCATTTATCATAGTTTGCATTCATTTCATAGTCTTGCATATCAATTTACATATCATTCACATCTTAACAATAAAGGAATTAATCTTCAAAATCCAATTTCAAGTCTAGATCTATGATTAGATCCCTTCATCTCATTTGGGTTTTTCTAATCTATTTTGGGTTTAAGAGTGAAGCCTTTAGAGGCATTCCTAATGTAACATAGGACACCCCTTTCAAATCCCTAACATTTCCAAGATTTTGGGTGAACCCACAAACAACCCCTTGGGGGTTCATCCAATTTCTTATGTTACATTTTGGTGAACCCAACTTAGTGCATTTCCATTGTGATTTTGGTGTTATATCCCCTTTCTTTTCATTTATATCTACTTTGTATGCATTTATCTCATATTGCTTTATATCTACTTAGTATACATTACATCTTTGTTACATTGTATGTATTCATATCTAGTTTAGATTTGATAGTTAATGTGCTTGTTCCTTTTGAATATTTCTTTCAAATTGCATTAAATTCCTCTTTCTCTTCATTCACTTGTGTATGAGCTTCATCACTTTAATTCCAACATTTATCATTTTGGTTAGAAAAAGTCTTAGACTTCTAGGTTCCGTTGATCCCAAATTCTCCTTCTTTCCTAAGAATCTAGATGAGACCAACATGAATCTTAATAACATAAATCCTATCATGGAGAAAAACTCTTCTAAGTCTTCTCGTGATGAATATGAAGCCTTAATATTTACTCCTATTCAAGTCCAAAAACTTTCTAAAGACTTTGAAAATTTTGAACAATGGTTAAGTCAAGACAACTCCAATCTCGAGGCTCTTATAGTTGTAGAAGGCTTAAGGAAACTCATTCATAAAAATGATGGTGTTTAACTCTTGCATAATATTTCACATCTCATTGATACCAATATCAAACCTGTTAAGGATTAGTCTCAAGAGTTAGGTTATATACCACCTACTACAAGTGTTGAGACCTATTTTCCTATCTCTACTTCCATTCATAGTGTATCCACTTATGCTCCACCTATCATTACAACTTAAATTCAAAATTCTAATCCTACACATGTGAGTCTTCCTAAACCTATTGTTCCTTCTATTTCTTCAAGTGTGTCATGTGTTTCATTTCCATCATCCATTCCGCCTTACCATAGTGTCCCTTTTTCATACTTAATCATTCCTTCAATTTCCAATAATGTTCCTAACATTTCTCATGTATCTCCTCCTACCATCCTTTATACTGATTCTACCATTAATAACTTGGCTCAAATTGTGTCTTCTTTACAACAACAAACAGCTTCAATGACTCAATTCAAGTATAATAGTCCTACTTGTGACATTTCTATTTCCTTGTCTATGGATACTATCCATGCTATTATCCCATAATATATGGAAATTCCTCATCTTGAGGCTTATAATAGTAAGGGTGATCACGTGACTCATGCTAAAACTTTCCAAACATTGTGTAGTGATTTCTCTCATGACCATCGATTCATAGAAAAGTTGTTCACTAGAACCTTTCAAGACAAATCCCTGCAATGGAATTGTTCCTTTCCTCCTTATTCAATTGATTCCTTCCAAAAGCTTGCTAATGTTTTTATTAAAAAATTTCAAAATAGCACTGGTCCTCAAGTTTCTCTAACTAATTTAATGCATTGTAAACAAGGTGTTAAAGAAAAAGTTAGCAATTTCATTGGTAGATTTAAGCATTTGTATGCTCAAATTTTTTATCATGTGCTTGATATTGATGTACAATGCATTTTTATTACTAATTTTCAAAGTAGCATTAGAGATAAGATACTTTTATTTGAATTCTCTTCATTTCCACAATTGTGTGCAGTGCTTCATCATTATCAACTACAAGTGTGTCAATTTGAGAGCACTAATCTAATGGCTCATATTTTCATTGATAAGAGTGATGTCACCTCCAATTTAAACAAGTTTCAAAAATAAAACAACTACATCAAAATCAAAAAATCATCCAACAATATTGATGAACAAGTGGCAGCAACATCCAAAGGTGTGGCTTCTTTGTCATCTATTTTTAAACCTACTCATAATTATACTCAGTTTTCTGAATCTTTGCATAATGTGATGTTGAAGTTAATTAATGTTATTGTGTTAAGAATTCCTCCTATCAAACCAATTGACACCTCAAAACCTCAATCCAAATACTTTGATTCCAAATCTTTTTGCCAATATCACCATCAACCTGACCATGATACTGAAAAGTGTTTCCGCTTGAAATTTTTTTATCCAAGATCTTATTAATTCAAAGGCTATATTTTTTGATAGTGAAAATGATCAAGGAAACAACTTTGTGGTACCTCCTAACCAAAACTTGCAAATTTACACTAATCCTTTTCCATCTCATTTGACCAACACTATTGATCAACCTTCTTCTTTCCAATACATTTACTATGATGACAAAGTTACTGAAGCCAATCATTTTATTAACCAAGTTGAGCAAGTCAAACCTACACCTTTATTTATGCCTTGAATTACCTTTGATCCTAGCGAGACAATTAAATCTTCTAATGGTCCTCTCTATATTGTCGCAAAGGTTAGCTCAAGAAAATATTTTTAGTAAACAATTGCAAAAATACTTTTATGAAAAATATGATGTTAGGATCCAAACTTGTAATGGTTTCCTATATCCTTCCCATGGTTCCAATTTTTTCCATATTGAAGTTGGTGGTAAAATTTTAGATGTTACATTCACCGTCATTCCAACTCCTGATCAATTTCAACTCAAACTTGGTCTTCCTTGTCTTACCTCTATGTATGTTGTGGCTTCTCGTATTAGTAATTTTCTTAAATTTTATCTTCATAATGGTGAAATCATGTCTTTTTACCATAGTCTTTATCAACCTTCTGTGCCTTGTGACTAATTTGACCTTGACTTCCTCTGGGCTTCCATGCCTCAAACAACTCAAACCCATCCTGACCATCTCTTTAGGTCATATCAAGCTTATAAGGTTCAAAATATTTGTGAGCTTAGCAAACCTAAGGATGTTCCATCTCTTTGCCTTCGATGTGGACTTCTTCCTAAACCACCTATACCACCTCTTCCTATTGCTTATACACATACTTCTCAAACTCTCTCTCTCAACCTAGTGTGGTTCCTTCAATTCTTCCTCAAAGATAAGAAAAGGACCCGATGTTGATTGATTCTCTCCCACCCAAAATTTCTAGCAAAACCAAACGTAACTGTCATGCTCATGATCATGATCGCAAGTGTATTGCTAGAGCCCATCAATGTGCTTCTCAAAACATTGCTTCACCTCATACACTTCCTCATACACCACTTCCCTTTGACACACCCATGACCTAGCCAATGAAGGAAGTGATGTAATATCCTCCTAAATTTGCTTTCAGTTTTTGGTGTCGAATCCTTTTAGGTCATTTCATTTATGAGTGATACATTGTATGAAACCTCAGTATTCCTTGAATTGGAAGGAGTGAGGATGCCCATAAATATATCTCAAATGGTAAAGGAGGGGAATTAATAGTCAATCCCAAAACCTTACCCTAAGCCTATTTTTTCCTAAGATTAGATGTGTATCAGATTGACCTACCCACCCAAATTTTTCAGGTGACGTGAACCCTTTTTCACACTGCTACTTCATTTTGGGAATTCTTACATATCATTCCTTGTCCATTCTCTTTCTGAATTACCTTTATCCTGAACCTGCACAGACATCACTTACAACAGACAATTATATCTACCTGGTTCATTAGTGATATGTAATATCTTGAATTTTAGTTAAAATAAAACCCCAAAATATTCCATCATACGATAGTTACATGCATTTCCC
Organism: Thuja plicata; assembly: GCA_018584345.1. Taxonomy (NCBI): domain Eukaryota; kingdom Viridiplantae; phylum Streptophyta; class Pinopsida; order Cupressales; family Cupressaceae; genus Thuja; species Thuja plicata. The sequence goes on from MU226208.1 coordinate 883,358, forward strand.
ATATAATTTACTAATGCAGATCATAATGAAATTTTATCAATGCAATTCCTATTTTCTTGAACCAGAAATTAATAATAATCCACCTAAGCAAAGTATTGCTAAATTATGAAATTCCTTGTTAAACAAAATGCATTCTTTTAAGTAATATAGTTCTTCCATTGATTCCTACAGTATCTAAGTCTAGATTAATACCACATACTTCTGCTAAGGGTTATTCTTACTTTCCTTTCTTGTTAATGGTATCTATAATGTTGTTACTATGAACTGTAATTCATGAAATAGATCAAAATTATAGTTCATATATGCACCTTTGGTTATAGTTCCGAGTATAACCCTGATTATCAAAAATAAAATGGAATTCTCGGTAATAAGTTGTGTAAAACTTATGAATAATAGTCTAGTGATAGAATTTCTAATGTAATTTTAAAAAGGCCTTTCTATCTTGGTTGAAATCCTCTGTCCTTACCCCAGATCTTGCCCCTCAAGGTAGAAGGGTCCACCCCACATGAGGGAAATCCATCATGCTACTCTAAGATGTTGTCATTATCATCATCATAGATAATTATTGCTTGAGACACGCTTGTCCCCTACTGAGCAGCTCCAAAACATGCAATACTTTCTTCTTTTAAATATGTAGTAAACCAGTCAGGGCTATCTGGGTGCTTGATATCTAATATGGCCGTTAGAATATTTAGGTTTCTACCACTACAAACCAAGGATAAGCTGAAAGCCTCCCTACTCTCAAACCATAAGATAGGGTATCTAGGGGCTGAATTGTCCCCTAAGGAGGCTCTCTCATAATTCCTAGCTTTGGGAATCATCAAAGCATCATCTATATTGTGAAGGACAATGTTGATTCCACCAATAATGTTCACTTTGAATATATTTTCACAAATTGATTTTGCTATCTTTTTGTCCCTTTCCAGCAACATTTCCAAGGCTAGGAACATTGATGCAATGTCTGAATTCACTCTCGTCCTGTCAGAATTTTTCAAGTAATCTTTTCCTAAAACTTTGATTATAGCCTCTACCACTAATAAGTTATTGCATTTGATGATGCCCCGAATCCTCTGTTCTGTAATTTCATTATTGACTTTAGTCTGTCATTTTTGTCCCCTGAGTCTAATTGGGGTATCCATATTCTTTTTCTTCTTTGTTTCTTTATGCAGAAAAGAAGTGCAACACTATGTTTGTTGTAAGTGTTTTCATATATTTGAAAAGTTGCTAAATATAGTATTATAGTGTATATGATATATATAAATTTTAGTGCAAATTTATATGTTGTTAGAGTAATAATTTTTAAATTTAATATAATTCCTTACCTATCCCGAGGTTATACGAGTGAGATGTCCTTTCGATATTTTGGCCATGCTAAAAAATATTTTTTATAAGTAAGATTTGTACTAAGGGGTCTAATATCATTGATGCAAGGTATGCATATTGATTGTCAATAAGTGTTGTAATGCCTATATGTTAGTAGCTTAATGAAGGAGCAAGATCACCATTAATGATTTTAATAATTATCCTCCTTTCTCTTAGTTGTGAGGTAGATTTTACATAACTTCAATTATGGTGCACATTTAATCTTCCATTAAAATTAAAATATTTTACGATCTATGTCAGATTAGAATATCTAACATGATATTTTTTGTGTTATACTTCCTTAGATTTAAACATTAAATAGTATTAAATGGGTATTTATTTGAATCTAAAACTATTACTATAAATATGTGTGACAAGAAGTGATGCAAAGTGGGCAACTGGAAGCCTCTAAGTGACCCAAATGAGGCAATGTTCCCTAGGTCACCAACTTTCAAAACCAAAATGCTTGACACTTATCACAAGTGTGGAAGAAGGACTTGGTTAATTCTATCACAACCCTAAACCCCCAAGGGTAACCTAATCACTAGGTTTCACCAATCCTCCAACACCAACTACCAAGGTTGGTCTCACAAGCAAATGACCCTCATTCACAAGAATACCCCCAAAGTGACATATAGGACTAGGGGTGACCTATGCTTGTAGGTATGGTCTATTTAGGTCCCTATTGAATAGTTCCAATGGTTCTTTCACTCAAATTCAATCCATAAGACATGGTTGCTTCACAATCACAAGACTATGCTTGTAGCCTTTTTTAGAAGGAATTTTGATATCAAGTGAGATTATTCCACATAACCCTATGAACTGGTTGGGGATTCAGACACCCTTTATGTCCTATTACCTTGGACTCAAGCCCTAGAACTTGAAATTAAAAATAAGATAGAATGACACACCAACTTGCTCCACCAATTAGCCCTAATTAGGCCTCCATTTACACTACAAGTGTCCTTTAGATGCATCCAATGACCAAAATAAAGATTGTTTCATGTAAGGGTGTGCACAAATGACTCTTCCTCTGACTTAGGGCTTCTTTTCAATCCCCAAACAAAAATTATGATTGTTGTCCTAATTTTGGATAGGTGCATACATAAGGATATACACCTAGGGCATCACTTCATTTCCATTTCCTTGCAACTTGAAGAACCTATCTTTGAGAATCTTGAAGAGAATCCTAAAAAAAAACTTTCCACCAAGGGCCATTAGATTCTCATGGTGGAAAGGGGAAATACACTTAACTTACTAAGAAACCCTGAATTAGACCCTATAATCCAGGCAGTGAGTTTGAAAAAGGAATAAATTTCAAACCAACATTGATCATCACATGAGACCAATACCAAATGGAAGAAGATTCATTCCCCTATCTTTTTGTGTCAAACTCACATGCCCCTCTATCTATACCCGACCATACACGATGATTGTTTTCTTCAGAATGCAAGAAAATGGTTACTTTTATTGATTTTCAAAAATCAAAGTACATCATCAACCTACCACCCATCTGAAATAGCTAATGTAGGCACTCTCAATGGTTACATGACAATTTTGAACTGACTTGACCATTTGGGAGTTGGTTTTTGAAAAGTTGTTAAGTTTGCTCAAAAGTTGCTTGACAACTTTTGAGCAACTTTTACATTTTTTGCAATTTTTCAAATCTAATGACCAAATTTGGTCAAGATGTTATTTAGGTGATCCCTAGTGGATCAAAACACTAAAAAATAAAAAATAAACTATTCCTAGGATTTGGTATCATTAATGACTCATAGTGACTCAAGGGCTCATAATATGCCAATCTTGGTACTATGGCCTTACATGGTGATCTAGTGTCTAATCCTAATGTATAAGAATTTGTAAAGGCCTCTTAGGACCTTGAGAGAACCCCTAGGATCCATAGGAATAGTTGGTTCAGTTTGGGTGCTCCTGCACCATACTCCCCATGAGATTTGAACTCAAGTTCCCACTTGAGGATCTGGTCCTTTGTCATCCAGGTAGCATCTATTGAAGAGATTCCTTTCCATTTTACTAAGTACTGCATGTACTTGTTCTTTCTTGTCTACTTCAAAACTTTGGTTTCCAAAATGGTGTCTAGTTCCACTTTCTTTCTTGGTGGGAGATCTATTATATAGTCTCTAGCATCTTCAACTTGTGATCCCTGCACATTGACAATGTTTGCAACACACTTGTAAGGGGTGAGGTCTGCAATATAAAAAATGGGAGAAATCAGTAAGGTAGGAGGCAAGGAAATATCATAAGAATTTTCACCCATCTTGGTGAGGATTGTGCAAGGACCAATCTTCTTCATGTCTAACTTGGAATATCTACCTTTAGGGAGTCTCTCCTACCTTAGGTATGCCCATACCTTATCTCCAACTTTGAAGTGAACTTCTCTTCTCCTCTTGTTTGATTGTGCTTTGTATTTCATATTTGTTTGTTGTAGTGATTCTTTTACCTCTGTCTACACTTTAGAGATTAGTTTGGCTAACTCCTCTCCTTGTGCACTCACTCTAAAATCATATGGTAATTCCACTAAATCTAATGGACCTTTAGGATCAAGTCCATACACTATTTGAAATGGTGTCTTTCCAATGGATCTATTCATGGAGTCATTGAATGTAAATTTTTCCTGAGGTAGGATCATGTCCCAAATTTTTGTATACTATTTGGTTAAGCATCTCAATAGATTACCAAGTGATCTGTTTACCACCTCCATTTGCCCATCTGTTTGAGGGTGGTATGTTGAACTATAAGTCAAATTTGTGTCCAAATTTTTGAAGAGTGTCCTCCAAAAGTGACCCTAAAATTTTACATCTCTATCAGAAACTATTATTTGTGGTAGGCCATGTATCCTAACCACTTTCTTAAATAATAGGTGTGCTATATGAGAGGCATCATTTGTGCTCTTGCAAGGAACAAAGTGCACCATTTTACTAAATCTATCCACTATTACAAAAACACTATTATAATCTTTCTTTGTCCTTGGCAAACCCATAACAAAATCCATAGAAATTGATTCCCATGGCCTAGAGGGAATTGGTATGGGTTGATACAATCCTTGGTTAGTGGATACACCCTTTGCTTGCTGGAAAATGGTACAAGACTCAACAGATTTCTTGATTTCATTCCCCATATTTGGCAAAAAATAACTTTTTTTTACTAATTTAGTGGTCTTATCTATGCCAAAATGTCCTCCTAACCCACCACAATGTTTCTCCTTGATAATTTTTGTTCTCATGGAACATTTAGGGATGCACAATTGGGCTTCTTTAAACAATAATCCATTCTGAATCAGAAAATTAGAAAATTCAGTATGGTATTTGCCAACCATTTTAGTGCATACCTCAATAGCTTCTCCAAATTTTGTATCATCAGCATATAGGTGTTTTAGGGAGTCAATCCCTGCACTCTGAAGTTGAACTTCCTCAACTAATCCAATCCTTCTACTTAAGGCATCAACCACTTTTTTGGCCACTCTTTTTTTGTGTTTTATGTTGAAGGTATATGCTTGCAACTGCTCCATCCACTTAATGTGTTTGACTCCAAGCTTATCCTGACTGTTTAGAAAACTTAAAGCATGGTTATCAGTATAAACAATGAATTCTTTAGGGAGTAAATAGTGTCTCCACTTTTTCAAGGCTTGCACCATTGCATAAAGCTCTAAATCATAAGTAGAATACCTCTTCTTGGCATCATTCAATTTGTCTAAGAAAAATGTTATAGCCTTACCTTCTTGGCTCAAGACTACCCCTATGGCCAAGTTGCTTGCATCAGTTTCAACAGTGAATACTTTGTTGAAATCAGGGAGTACCAAGATTGGGTATTGTGCCACTCTGTTCTTGAGATATTGGAAAGCATTTTTTGCCTCCTTAGTCCACTCAAACCTAGTCTTCTTTCCACCTTTTATTGTGTCCAACATAGGAGCACACACATGGCTAAAATTCTTGATTAACTTTCTATAAAAAGTTGCTAAACCATGAAAGCTTCTAACATCACCCTGGTTCTTTGGTGGAGGCCAGTTGACTATTGTTGCAACCTTCTCTAGATCCATTTTGAGAGTGCCTTGGGAGATGACAAAACCTAGGAAGATGAGTTCCTTTTTCATAAACATACATTTTTCCAAGTTAATCACTAACTTGTGCTGATGGAGTCTGCTTAGAACCTGCTCAACATGATCAAGATGTTCCTCTTTGCTATGATTATAAATCAGAATGTCATCTAACTATATGACCACAAATTTGCCAATAAAATCAATAAAGACCTCATTCATTAATCTCATGAATGTACTAGGTGCATTTCTCAAGCTAAAAGCCATAACAAGCCATTCAAATAAACCTTCAATTGTCTTAAACGTTGTATTCCATTCATCTTCGGGTTTAATCCTGATTTGATGATATCTTGATTTTAAATCAATCTTAGTGAAGTAACAAGTAGTGCCTAGTTGGTCCAGAAGATCTTCCATTCTTGGGATTGGAAATTTATATCTTATTGTTATCTTGTTTAATGCTCTGCTGTCAGTACACAATCTCCATTTGCCATCCTTTTTAGGGGCTAAAATTGAAGGGACAGCACATGGACTGAGACTCTTTTGATGAGTCCCTTCTCTAGCAGTTCATTCACTTGCCTTGCTATCTCATCATGATGCACTGGAGTCATCTTGTATGGGGCTTTGTTGGGAAAAGAGGAGCCACGTGTCAATTCAATTTGATAAATAATATCTCTTAAGGGAGGGAGGGTTGTGGGTAGGTCACTAGCAGTGATTGTACTATATTTTGTGAGTAACTTCTAAACTTCATCTGGTAAAGGATCATCCTTAACAGATTTTACATTATCCTTAGGCTTGGATATTAAGATATATGCTTCAGTTTCAGATTCTTTCAAAACTTTTAACATTTCTTTCTCCCCCATGGCTATGATAGTTGGTTCTTTCTCAGTCTTGTTATCAGCCAGGGGTTTCATGGTGAATTTTTTCCCATCCTTGGTGATAGAGTAGGTATTTTTTCTATAATGGTGTGTGGCATCAACATCATACTGCCAAGGCCTACCTAAAAGGATGTGGGAGGCATCCATTTCAACAATATCACAAAGAGCTTTATCTTTAAAATCTGCTATTGAAAACTTTATCCATGCTTGTTCAGTGACTAGAGTTTGTTGACCCTTTGTTAACCAAGACACATGGTAAGGAAAGGGATGAGGCTTCTTAGGAAGATTTAGTTTTTGAACCATTTCACAAGACACTAAATTCTCAGTTGAACCATAGTCAATAAGTATGTTACATACCTTCCCATTGCATTTAATCTTTGTCCTACAGAGGTTCTTTCTTTGAGGAGGTTCTTGGATTTGTGTAACTTGGAGGAAGACTTATCTCATCATCAAGCATTGTCCTTCCTCTGGTTCTAAGTCCCTTGTATTTTCCTCTTGCTTGTCCTCTTCAATGAGTTGTTCTCTCCTTTCTCCTTGGTTGTTATTGTTCCTCTTCTCAAGGCATCTTCCTGCATGGTGTCCTAATTGATTGCAGTAGTAATACCTCAATGGTCCATTTCCTCTTCCTATGTTTGTCCTTCCCCTATTGAAGGTTCTTCTCCCTCTATGGTTTCCTCTTGAGTTTGAATCATTGTTCTCTTTGTCTCCTTGGTCAGGGGTCCTACTGCTATTACCACTATATTTCCCTCTATTCCAAGAGGTTCCTCTTCCTTTGAAATTCTTCCCACTGTCATTATTCTTTCCCTTTCCAAACTCTTGCTTTCTCCTCCACTTTTCCTCTACCTTGAGTGCCATTTGATAGAACTTGTTCACTGAGGTAGGGCAATGTAGGTTGAGTTCAACCTGAATGGATATTTTCAAACCATTCAAATATCTTGCCAACTTTTCTTCTTCATCTTCTGCCACATTTGTCTTCATACACAACTTTAGGAACTCCTCGATGTATGAGCCTACATCCATATCCATTTGCTTTAGTCTTTGTTTCCTTCTATGGAGTTGTACCCCATAGTCTTCAGGCACATAAGTCTCTTTGACCAATGCAAACATCTTGTTCCATGAAGATATCATGCTCTTCCCATTCTTCACCCTCTCTGTTTGGATGAAGTTCTACCAAGTTAAGGCTGCTCCCTTCAACTTGGATCTTTCCATCTTCACTCTCTGCTTCTTAGGGATGTCCTCACACTGAAAGAAAATAGTTAGGGCCTCTATCTAATCCAAGGCCACGTCTACATTCATCTTTCCACTAAAAGTTGGTAGATCCAACTTTTCCTCCATGGTTCTTCTCCCCATAGATTTCAAGGCATCTAGAAGGGGTCTCTGGTCTACAGGAATGTTCTCATCCTGATCAGGGGTGTCCTCATCTGAATCACTCCCATTTTCATCACCAGAGGCAACTTCCTTACCCCTTTCTACCTTGCTTTCCAACTCTTGCAGTCTCCTTGTCAAGACTACATTTTCTGCCCTTTGTTCTCTCACCATCTTTGCCAATTCAATGTTTGTAACCCTTGAAGGGACATCTTCATCCTCAGGAGCAGACATAGCTTTGATACCAATTGATGCAAATTGGGCAACTAGAAGCCTCTAAGTGACCCAAATGAGGCAATGTTCCCTAGGTCACCAACTTTCAAAACCAAAATGCTTGAAACTTATCACAAGTGTGGAAGAAGGACTTGGTTAAGGCTATCACAACCCCAAACCCCCAAGGGTAACCTAATCACTAGGTTTCACCAATCCTCCAACACCAAATACCAAGGTTGGTCTCACAAGCAAATGACCCTCATTCACAAGAATACCCCCAAAGTGACATATCAGACTAGGGGTGACCTATGCTTGTAGGTATGGTCTATTTAGGTCCGTATTGAATAGTTCCAATGGTTCTTTCACTCAAATGCAATCCATAAGACATGGTTGCTTCACAATCACAAGACTATGCTTATAGCCTTTTTTAGAAGGAATTTTGATCTCAAGTGAGATTCTTCCACATAACCCTATGAACTGGTTGGGGATTCAGACACCCTTTATGACCTATGACCTTGGACTCAATCCCTAGAACTTGAAATTAAAAAGAAGACAGAATGACACACCAAATTGCTCCACCGATTAGCCCTAATTAGGCCTCCATTTACACTACATGAAGTGTCCTTTAGATGCATCCAATGCCCAAAATGAAGATTGGGTCATGTAACGGTGTGCACAAATGACTCTTCCTCCAACTTAGGGCTTCTGGTCAATCCCTAAACAAAAATTATGACTGCTGTCCTAATTCTAGATAGGTGCATACATAAGGATATACACCTAGGGCATCACTTCATTTCCATTTCCTTGCAACTTGAAGAACCTATCTTGCATCTTGAAGAGCATCCTAAAAACAAACTTTCCACTGAGGGCCATTAGATTTCCATGGTGGAAAGGAGAAATACACTTGATTTACTAAGAAACCCTGAATTAGGGCCTATAATCCAAGTAGTGAGTTTGAAAATGGAATAAATTTCAAACCAAGATCAGTTAGCATATGAGACCAAGACCAAATGGAAGTAGATTCATTCCCCTAACTTTTGGTGTCAGACTCACAAGCCCCTCTATCCGTACCCGATCATACAGGATGACTGTTTTCTTCAGAATGCAAGAAAATGGTTACTTTTATTGATTTTCAAAAATCAAAGTACATCATCAACCTACCACCTACCTGAAAGGGCTAATGCAGGCACTCCAAATGGTTACATGACAATTTTGAACTAACTTGACCATTTGAGAGTTGGTTTTTGAAAAGTTGTTAAGTTTTCTCAAAAGTTGCTTGACAACTTTTGAGCAACTTTTACATTTTTTGCAATTTTGCAAATCTAATGACCAAATTTGGTCAAGATGTTATTTAGGTGATCCCTAGTGGATCAAAACACTAAAAAATCAAAAATATACTATTCCTAGGATTTGGGATCATTAATGACTCATAGTTACCCAAGGGCTCATAATGTGCCAATCTTGGTACTATGGCCTTACATGGTGATCCAGTGTCTAATCCTAATGTCTAAGAATTTGTAAAGGCCTCTTAGGACCTTGAGAGATCCCCTAGGGTCAATAGGAATAGTTGGTTCAGTTTGGATGCTCCTGCACCAAGAATTCGTACAGTCAGATACTTTCTTATTTGTATTAATGCTATATCAGCTTGATCATCTTTATCCTTAACTGAGAAGAGATATAATATAAGAGAGATTTATTATTGACTACTTAATAAGGAGAGAGGAAAATATTTCCTACAATCCTAGATGCGAAACCTCCAAAGCAAAAATATACCTATAATACAGAAAATTCCTTAGGGATATAAATTTTTATACAATCACGGCCAAAGGATAAAAGTTTAAATGAAGCTATGTATTCGGGAAGGGCAACATTAAATGTTAGTGGAAAAAAGAAACATAAGTGAGCAAACTCTAAAATTCCAAAGTTTTCCTGAGAAAGACGGATATCGATAGGTTGGGTGTAAATAATGCAATAATGTTTTCTTTTATTTTTATTTTTTAAAAGGATAGAGCCATAGCAAGTGTTTTGTAAAATCAAAAAAGGAACAACCTGGATGCTTGTTCTGAAAAGGGATGTCAGAAAAGTACATATGTCAAAGAGTTCCCATGAATTTGGAATGCCCATGAAAGACCAAATAAAAGGTACTTTTACATAAGGTATAATACGGGGAATCCATAGTACTATGAAGGAGGAAGGGGGAGTGCACGGATACCAAAATTCTAACATCATCCATGTGAGTTAAAAGCTGGAAGATAATAAACCTAGTATAAGAAATAAGGGGGGAAGTAACATGACTCCCCTTACTTGGAAAATGACATTCAAGACTAAGATTTTTGAAAATTCGATGGTTCGAAGATGTCAAGAGGAAAGAGAAATGGATGTATTATCACGCAAGTAGCTATATTGCATTGTTTTTGACAGTCCAAAAAGTAGTTGAGAGTTCTCGAAAAGGGAGGAGTCTGAGAGGTAGAGGGAAGAAGGAGTCAAAGCTCTAGGAGAGAAAAGGGAACAAAAAACTCTATGGTAATACAGAGATACTTTAACTGAGGGATACCCAGATGTCAAATCCTTCTGATAGTAGATGTTATAGTGTCTAACTGCTTCTTTGTATGAAGAGTCTAATACTATAATAATGATAATGAATATAGAGTACATATAATAAAGGCATAGGGAAAAGTGACATAGTTGATAAAGGTGAGGGAAATCCTCCAACTGAGTCTCAAAGTTGTTCAACTACGGAAAGAAACTGTGAAGCATCACCTATATTAAAAATGGCCCTAAACTATCACGATTATGACTACCTGAGGTCTCACTCCTTGTTTCCAATGAGGAATAAATTTGCAGCATCAAGAAAGAACCCAATGAGGGTAAACAAGAATTCCAATGCCTGCTAATCATCTAGAAAATCTCAGAACTCTTAGCTATTGATTTTCAAAGGTATGTATCTAAAAATGACTCTAAAATTCCATGCCCCATGGATATAAGTTTGGATAATGATGACACTCATTCACTCCATAGTGAACAAATTTTAGAGTTTTTGTCTTATGAGTATCTCAGATAACCAGGAAGGGATAGCTTTGAACCATCATGCCCAACACACATTGATTTTGATAAAGAATATGAGTCAGTAGATCCTAATTTTGGCATGTGTGTTACTGATTCTCCTTGTACTTGCATGTCACTAGGCCACAACAAAATTCAATATCATATATGAGATGATGAAAGCATCAGTGTTGTCTCAGATTCAAGGGGTGAATATTTTCCTGATATAATTTTGAGCACTAATTGAGATAGTTGTGTAGATTTTAAATGTTTTTCTGATTTTGAATCTTCCATTAAACCATTAAAGGATGGTCCTTCAGTTTCTCAAGTTACATATGTTTATAATGAGTGCATTGATGTTTTCCCTGCCACCCACCAGAAATTTTTGGGTTTGTATGATGCTGATAATTTGCAGGAAAGTACTATAGAGAATTCTGATATTGATATGAGAACCAGTGTTATGATGCAAGATGGTCTCTCCGCTGAAGAGGAGAATAGAGATCATGGAATGAAGCTTTATCAAGGTGATGGTTTTCAACATGGTTGTAATTTAAACATTGATATGTCTCCTTTTGCATAAAATATATCTAACAATGATGATTCCAGCAACTTGGCAGAACAAAAGTGTTTTTCTAAGTTGGATGGTGATTATCAAAGATGTGGCAATAAACTAGGCATTGTTGATTATTGCATTGGATCTTAGATTTTTCTAACTAATGAATGTATCATGCATATGCCACATTCTTTTCAAAATTTGCATGATTTCCATTTTATCTCTAAAATGGACTATGCTGATATTTTTTGTTTTGAGCTAATGGAAAGTGGCAGTGTTTTTTATCAAACACATGGAAGCAATAGTTTCAACTTACATTTGATTTATAGAGATGAGAATCATATCTTTGAAAGATGTAAGAATTGATTTTAGTTTTGGGGCTTCTGGTCTTTTGTAAATAATGTGCATGTTGTATAGTTGATTTCCCTTTAGTTGTGTGGTGTGTTTGCTTTCAATAAAGGGTTCCTAGTTTTTGAAAGGAGAAAAGAGAAGAGAGTATGATCTGATTAGGTTTTATGGGTAGTTTGCTTCTACCATGAGATTTTGAAGTTCTCTACACACCCACATGGGGCACGTGTCCCCATTCAGAGCCACTATTGGAACTCCAAAATTGTGAGTACATTTTAGAGTGACTATACTAAAAATTTCCCTAAGTGTAAGTTGTTGCCCTAAAAATCCTTTGTGAGAAGCCAAGGTTGAATGCTTGTAAAAAGAAGCCTGATGATTTTCATGAGATACCACTTGGAGAGTGGGTTCAATACATTTCATTTAGAAAATGTAATGGGTCTCAGCTATTGGTTTTTAGTTTTGACATGATTTGGAGGTAGTCATTTGGAGGTGTTTTCCCAAATCTACACTTTGCCTGTTTTCAAAATTTCCTAAGTGACCCACTTCAGAGGATTACATATTGTGTCCAATTGATTGTCATGGCATAAGGGTTGTTGTAGTGTGTTTTAGTAATGAAATTTAATCTCCTTGCCCATTTGAGGACCCCTGTGAGCTCATTTGATAACTTTTCCAAGGCTATTCTGTTTGCATTTTATTCATTTTCCCTGAGTATGAAAATGCATATTTCTAAGTGCCTTACTTTGAGGTCCCACCATTTGTGCCCAATTCAAGATATTGAAGAATTGAGTTTTCCCCTGATTGCAAACATGAAAGTATACCTTCCTAAATATTTTAAGACTCAGACCAATCTGGTTTTCCACTTTGCCCAGTTGATTTTAAATCCAATTTCTACAATTTTTCACTGAGTTTGAGTTTAAAAAGTTGTTAAGAGGCTGACTTCGAGAAGTCATGCCAATTGATCCAATTAACCATCAAAGCAAGATAGTTGAAGTTCTGCATTCCTTGTGTGAAAGTAAATTTATGTTCATAGGTTCAGACTGTAAGGGTCTTATTTGATAAGTTTTTGAAATCAAAACTAAAAGCAGTTTATGCAGATTTCTAGTGCGGGACAGAATAAAGTTTACAGAACAGTAATTTTCAAAGGATGGTAACCTGTTATCATATGATTGTTTTAAGATGAAAGTGGTTTCCCTATACTCTATATATGAAATTTTTCTACCTGAACCAATAGTTGGGCCTCAGGGCATGGTTTTCTACTTTTGCAAAGGCCAATCTATTTGCAATTTCTGTTGTTTTGATATTTGCACTTGCACAGTATTCTAGAATTGCCAAGTTTGATCAGTTTCTCCTTGCACATGGAGTAAGATATGGATAATCCCTTTTACATGCATACTCAGTATGTTCTAAGGGATCACTATGCCAAGTGAAATATCCTCATGATTTGATCCAGTATCTCTCCAAGTTGCATTTTGGGAAAGGTTTTGCATGTGTTTGAATACTTCCAATTGCAGAATAAATAAAGTTGCTCACTTCAAATGTTATTATCTTATGGCCCTGATTTTTTCAAGCCAATCCAGTTGGAAACCATGCTAAGATGCTGGAGATGAGTGGGTTTTCCATTTCTCATATTTTCTTAGGGTTGTTGAGTTAGTTGTTGATTCAGTTTGTGAGGCTTGTTCCAGAGACTATCTATATCATTTTTCAGTCATTTTGGCAGAAGTTTTCAGAGAACAACAAGGAAAAAAAAAGTGATAGAGAACAGATGCCAACTGATTAAGGCCTATATAAGTGTGATCAATTTCCACCAGTTATCAAGAAATGAGCCTGTGTACTAGTGCTTGATGAGGCAACTATACCAGTAGATACAATGACTAATTATCTCATTCAACAAACAATTTGTGCTGAGTTCATGGATTGTACTGTCATTTCTATTGACTCATTGCATTCCAGTAGTGATGAACAGTGATCAAGTTTTGGCTTTAAGTGATGGTAGAGTGGTAGATATTTGGTACTACTTTTTCATTCCCAGAAGACAGATCTTCTTTGTTTTTCAAACTTGTATCATAATATTTAATGAAATATGGAGCGGACACACCGCTACCAGTTGTTTTAGCATGGTGGATGTAAAAGTGGGTGAAAGCAATGGACCAAGGCACATTGATTAAAGACTAGCATGGCACGACAATTGTTTGACAATGTGCCCATTTTGATAAATGGAGTTGCAGTCTTATTTGGCCAAGTAAACCATTTTAAACCCAATGCCAAGGCCAATGCATCACACATGAAAGGTTGCGTAGTTAATGAAGGTGATAGACTAATTTAAAAAGATTAAAAACAATACAATACCAGGTGTAATTTCACAAATTGGGAGATCTACACAATACATTAATGTCTGCATAGTGTGAAAGGATGAGTCATTTAAAAGTCTCCAAATACTAAGCAATAGTCTACGCAGGTAAGGAAGAACCCAGCGCAAACATTGACAGAGGAGAATTTGAAAGTTTTAAATAACCAAAGCAATGCAAATGCCAAGTGAGATGGCGTAGTATATGAAAGTAGTTAAAAGACTAACCAAATTGCATTTGGCAAGAATAAAACCAAAACTTGTGCAAGCCAAGAGAGTGTATGCACAATGATTTGCCAGCAAACATGAAGTTAAAACTGCATGGGGTACATAGGCTACGCAATCCAGAGGCCTGCACAATTTTTGAAGAGGTTAGCATATTTTAAAACATTAAAAAACAAAGCATTGACTGGGAGACCTACGCAGAACATAAATAGGGAGTATTTAAAACATTCATAGCAAATGCAATTGCCAGGTGTGAAACCAAAACATAGAAGTTTGTGCAAAGATACAGGGAGGCTGTGCTGAAATCAAGGGAGTTTGAGCATTGAATGCAAATGCATTTGATAGGTGTTAAGACCTTCTACGCAAGCCAAAGGGAAATCCAAATTGCAGATTGCTCATTGTTGAGTTTTAGAGGTTGCGTAGAGTTTGGAAGTAATTGACCATGCAAGAAGAAGTAGAAAAGTATTTAAAACATTGCAAATGGAAAATGGCAGGTGTAGAACCAAACCAAGTCCCACGCAGCACTAAGGGATATTTAAAAAACATTTTAAGAACAACAAATACATGCTGCATAGGACATAAGACACAAATGGTGTAAAGAAGGAATAACCTGCACAGCACATGGAGCAGAGCATGGGCATTAAAAACAAAGTCATTACAAATGCAATTTGCTTGGGATGAAATTTTTGGAACTGTCAAAGAGAAGGATAATCAACCAAAGAGGGATTGTGTAGAGTATAGAGAGGAGTTAAAAGACTCAGAAAATGCAAAAATGAATAATCCCACATTGCTTATGGGTAGTTTGTTTAAAGTATTTATATACTCTGGCGCATATATAGTGAAATGATTAAAGAGCCAAGAGGCCACTTGGCGGGCCCCTTGACTTGAGCAGTGCATGCATGGTGGGCCCCATATTTTGAGTACAGAATACATAATGAACTTTAAAAATATGAAGGGGATTAATACCACATTCCATATTTTGAGAGCAGAATACATAATGAACTTTAAAAACATGAAGGGGATTAATACCACATTGACCTCGTAGGAGATTTCTAAGATGTTTAAAAGGAAGAAGAAAAACATATTGAAATGTGAAGATGAGCAGGAGGCTCTCCATGCATGTGCAGGTGGTGCACTGGGAAGGATGCCTAGATGACTAAGATGAAATTTTGGCAACGATGTGGCAAACAAGTGGCAATGATGATAGGTGGCTTGGCGAACATGTGGTGAGCAGTCACAAAGTCTCAAGATGTAACCATAGTCAAAGAAAACTGTGTGAGATTCAGTGACCGGCGGTCAACTAACCACGCACGAGGTCACTTAATGTTAATGATTAAGTCAGATAGCTTTGGAGATCATGTGATTAACCACGCGCCAGGTCACATGATGTTACCAGTTAACCACCAAAGATGTCCAGATCACGTGACTGGAGGTTAACTAACCACTACACAAAGTCTCAAGATGCAAACAGTTAAGTGCTTAACCTTAAGAGATCATGCACGAACCGTCAGATCAAGATTGAGATCAAGGGCTCGCATTAAGTCTAGGAAGTAAACCCAGGGTTAGAAAATTTGTTTAGAGACTCAGAGATATACTATGCAGGTTACCCGTGGTCAAGGTGTGGTCAGAGTAGGGTTGAGTTAAGTCTATTCAGAGACTTAGAGACTGAAGGTTATCTCCAAGTCTCTAGAGCTAACCATGGTTGAAGAAATTGTTCAAAGACTTAGAGACTAAATTGTCTCCAAATCTCTAAAAAAATACCAGGGTTATAGGATGAGTTTAAGAGCCCGTTAGAAGTAGTTAATCCGTGTGTGCAAAGTGTCCAGATCTGGTGAGTTCTGGGGGTAGGAATATGCATAAAATAGAATTTCAAAATAAGAATATGCAAAGGATTAAAGATAAAAGGATATAAAACACTATTGTCTGTGCAATAATATTAAAAGGGAAAGTAAATCAGATTTACATAAAGAAGATAAAAAATACAAAAGTATAAAATAATGTGCAAAGTTGAAACATTAAAACAACATAATCTTATGAAATATTTTATTTTAAAGCCTGGAAAATAAATGCATTCACGGAGGGATTGCTTAGAGAATGAAATCAGATTTTTTCAAAGAATGATCATATTTTGAAGACAACTGAGATCAGATTTATGTGGTGGAATCAGAATTTGAAAAGGTAGAATGAAATCATATTTATTGAAGAGACAGTTGTCGGAAGGGATCAGATTTCTTTGCTAGGAAAAATCAGATTTTGGAAAAGACAGTTGAAATCAGATTTCTCAGTGGATAAGTGCAGATAAAATTTTAAAAGGGATAGGTGTGAATCAAACTTGGATTTTAGGGTTTCCTTCTTCTATTTATTTCTCTATTTTATAGGTTCATGTTGCTTCTCTGTTTTGGGGGTTTCTGAGTCTGTTCGGTTTCTCTGCAAAAGCTTCAGAGCAGGTTCCAAGTGATCTTCTATTTATATTTTCCCTCTTCTATGCATATAGGGTGTTCTGATTTCCTTTCTATTTCAGGGAAGAACTTTATTGTAACAGCTTGTTTATGAATTAATTTTAGCATTATTGTTCTATTATCAAGTTGTCTCCATTATTGTTTCTGAATCATATAAACTACGGCATCTATGGTGTTTTAGTTTTGTCTATTGTAAAGATTTCAATAGAGTTATTCAAGGAATGACTATGATTTAAGATTTTTATTCAGATGTGTATGAGTTGGAATATCAAGGGTATGCCAATCTTGTCTTTCAGTGGATGTTGGTTATGTATTGTCTATTCCAAGGTCTCTTCCAAGGGGAGGGTTAAATTCTTTGAATAGGGAGTTGCATATTTGAATACACGGGTGGATTCACAAGTAGAACTTGATTGATAGGATTTGTCTTATGTAAGGCATATAGACATATCAGACTGTGTTGTTTTCCTTTGTTTATAATATTCTTTGCAATGTTATGTTTGACTTTGTTGCCCATTGGATAAGGCACTGGTCAATGAAAGACTTGGGGTATTTCAGAGATCCACACATCAAAACATAATTGAAAAATCATTTCCTTTTCATGTTATTAGGAGTTAGGATTGCTCTAATTTTCAGACTTACTCTATGCAAGTGGAATATGGCGTAAGATTTGATAAAGTATTGAGGTATTTTTTACCTAAGGGTTTGAAAAATATTCCACAGTCATATATTTGCAAGCCTATATTTGTTATAAAGGAGTCATATGTGTGCAGATTAGGTAATACTGGCCTGAGTGATGTGGAGCTTGAAGAAGGAGGAATTAATCCTCATCAATTAGACTTTGTCTCGTTAGAATCGAGAGTTGGGAGTTATAGGAGTGATCAGTTAATTATCTATTTTGATTCTGCAAGAAAAAGCTCTAACAAATTGGTGACTCTACTGGGGAAGTAATAGGATATCAAGTTTAAGATGACCATTTCCTTGCTTTGCTGAATCATCCTAGAGTTTCGTTATAGATTCATTGTTTGCAAAGACATATTCCTCAAACTTTTTTAAAAAGAGTCAAGTATTTTTTGTCTATCATTGAAAAGTGTCTAAAAGTCCAAGTTCTTAAGGAAATACCTATGCAATCTCACATGTGGTGAGTGGTGACTCTAATTTCTCTGATTTGCACCACTATGCATGTTTGAAGAAAGACTACAAAGAAGAGGTGGACTTGCAATGAAGAGGCATAAAATAATAGGACTCTTGTGACTTATAGAATAGTCAAGAGAGGAATCATTAAGAGACCCTATATTGGATATGTATGTAAGTTTCTGATTTGAAGAAGGTCGTAGTTAGGAAAGAGGTCTCAACTAATAAAAATCTTTTCCTCTACAAAGAGGTGGCGGCTCTACCAAGTTTTGAAGGTGATTTGGAGGTGAATTCAAATCAAATAGTTTGCAGCACCTTCATCATATTTCATGTATTTTTTATTTTCATTGGATAAATTCTTTTGTTCCATGAAAATTAGTTATACATATATCCTATTAAGTGGTTAGCACTAATTGAGAGTGAAGAGAGAGGCAGTTTGTAATCATCCTGCAGACTAAGATGTCACAACTATATAGGGGTAGGTTGTGTGGGGCTATAAATTTTGAAGGTATCCCTGCATACCCAAATTTTATTCCATCAGCAGTCAGGGATTTCTTGCCTAAATTCACTGGCATGGGTGAGCAATTAGCTAAGGAGCATATAGAAAAGTTTGTTGACTTAATAGATGATCATAACATCATACATGAGGATGTATTAATGAACCTTTTTGTGATATCTCTAGTTGAGGGTGCTAGGTATTGGTTTAAATAATTACCTCATGGCTCAATAGGGTCTATGGCTGCACTAGAAGATTGTTTTGTTGAGAAATATGGTGACAGGGAGCACAGGGGTTATCATGACATGTCCAAATCTAGAGACCCTTTATTAGAACTTGAACTTATTCATGTAGAAACAAAAGTGTTAAGATGAAAGCTTGAAGAAAGGGTTGTTTTGACATTACAAGGAAATATGAGCAGAGAAGAGGGTGAATCTCAATTTGAATTTTACATGAGGTTTTTTGCCCATATTAAAGAGTATAGTATCCCTTTCTATCCTCGGGAGTTTGTTTGGGCTAATTTGTTTGTGAAACTTTGTTTTCCTGATTCAATTAATTTTCCAAGCTCTGAGAGGGTGGAATATATTTGGCATACCATGAAATGGATGGAACATGTTGAAAATCTTTCATCTAAAGTTATACCCGAGGTTGAATCTACTAATATTGAATATGAAAATGTTAAGAATATTGAATATCAATCTAGTTATGATCATGATGTTGAGTCTAATTATGTTGAAAGTGTTGATTATGATGTTGATAATGAATTTTATGAGCAGAAAGACGATGAAGATGAATGTATGGCTGGAAATGTTCCTTTTGAGATTGTAGATTGTTCTTTTTCTCAGCATAACAATGCAAATTTCTTGTTTCACTTTGAAGATGTTCTAATTTGTTTGTGAAACTTTATTTTCCTGATTTAATTAATTTTCCAAGCTCTCAGAGGGTGGAATATATTTGGCATACCATGAAATGGATGGAACATGTTGAAAATCTTTCATCTAAAGTTATACCTGAGGTTGAATCTAGTGATATTGAATCTGAAAATGTTAAGAATATTGAATATAAATCTAGTTATGATATTGATGTTGAGTCTACTTATGTTGAAAGTGTTGATTATGATGCTAACAATGAATTTTATGAGTAGCAAGATGATTAAGATGAATGTATAGCTGGAAATGTTCCTTTTGAGATTGTAGACTGTTCTTTTTCTCAGCATAACAATGCAGATTTCTTGTTTCACTTTGAAGATGTTTTGTGTGAACAACAAGATGATTATTACAATGTGGATGTAAGTTGTTGTAGTGATTTCTTTGCACAAGATGATATGGTCCAAGATTTCTCACTCCTTGTTTCTAGTGAGGAAGAAATTTGCAGCATCAAGCAAGAAGCCAATGAGGGTAAACAAGAATTCCAATGCTTGTTAAGCAGTGAGAAAATCTTAGAACTCTTAGCTGCTGATTTTTAGAGGTATGTATCTAAAAATGACTCTAAAATTTCATTCCGCATGGATATAAGCTTTGATAATGATGACAGTGATTCACTCCATAATAAACAAATTTCATATTTTTATCTTATGAGTATCTCAGATATTGAGGAAGCGGTAGCTCTGAACCATCATGCCCAACACACACTGATTTTGATAAAGAATATGAGTCAGTAGATCCTGATTTTGTCATGTGTGTTACTGATTCTCCTTGTACTCCCATGTCACTAGGCCACAAAAAAATTGAATATGATATATCAGAGGATGAAAGCATCAGTGTTGTCTCATATTCAAGGGGTGAAGATTTTCCTGATATAATGTTGAGAACTAATTGGGATAGTTGTGTAGATTTTAAATATTTTTCTGATGTTGAATCTTCCATTAAACCATTAAAGGATGGTCCTTCAGTTGCTCAAGTTACATAGGTTTATAATGAGTGTATTGATGTTTTCCCTCCCACCCACCAGTAAGTTTTGGGTTTGTATGATGCTGATAATTTGCAGGAAAGTACTGGAGAGAATTCTGATATTGATATGTGAACCAATGTTATGATGCAAGATGGTCTCTCCGCTGAAGAGGGGAATAGAGATCATGGCATGAAGCTTTATCAAGGTGATGGTTTTGAACATGGTTGTTATTCAAACATTGATATGTCTCCTTTTGCAGAAAATATATCCAACAATGATGATTCCAGCAACTTGGTAGAACAAAAGTGCTTTTCTCAGCTGGATGGTGATTATCAAAGATGTGGCAATAAACTAGTCATTGTTGATTATTGCATTGGATCTCAGATTTTTCTAACTAATGAATGCATCATGCATATGCCACATTCTTTTCAAAATTTGTATAATTTCCATTTTATCTCCAAAATGGACTATGTTGGTATTTTTTGTTTTGAGCTAATGGAAAGTGGCAATGTTTTTTATCAAACACATGGAAGCAATAGTTTCAACTTACATTTGATTTATAGAGATGAGAATCATATGTTTGAAAGAGGTAAGAATTGATTTCAGTTTTGGGGCTTCTAGCCTTTTGTAAATAATGTGCATGTTGTATAGTCACTTTCCCTTCAATTGTGTGGTGTGGTTGCTTTCAATAAAGGGTTCCCATTTTTTGAAAGGAGAAAAGAGAAGAGAGTATGATCTGATTTGGTTTTATGGGTGGTTTGCTTCTACCATGAGATTTTGAAGTTCTCTGCATGCCCGCACGGGGCACATGTCCCCAGTCATAGCCACTATTGGAACTCCAAAATTGTGAGTACATTTTGGAGTGACTATACTAAATATTTCCCTAAGTGTAAGTTGTTGCCCAAAAAATCTTTTGTGAGAAGCCAAGTTTGAATGCTTGTAAAAAGAAGCCTGATGATTTTCATGAGATACCACTTGGAGAGTGGGTTCAACACCTTTCATTTAGAAAATGTAATGGGTCTCAGCTATTTTTTCCCAATTTTGACATGATTTGGAGGTAGTCATTTGGAGGTGTTTTCCCAAATCTGCACTTTGCATGTTTTCAGAATTTCCTAAGTGACCCACTTCAGAGGATTACATATTGTATCCAGTTGATTGTCATGGAATAAGGGTTGTTGTAGTGTGTTGTAGGCATGAAATTGAATCTCCTTTCCCATTTTCAGACTCGTGTGAGCTCATTTGATAACTTTTCCAAGGTTATTATGTTTGCATTTTATTCATTTTCCTTGAGTATGAAAATACATATTTCTAAGTACCTTACTTTGAGGTCCCACCATTTATGCCCAGTGTTGGAAAGTGATCAATTTTGGTAAATTTGATTCACTTTTTGGTTGTCATTTATGGAAACACATCTGGGTTTAAGTTTGATTACTTTGAAGATAAGTTTTGATGATTCAGAAATCGACTAAGTATAGTAGCAGAGATACAAAAGTATTTTGGATGTCGAAGACAGAGATCGATGAATTAGGGAAAGCGAGCTTAGAGGCAGATAGTATGGAGTATGTATGACCTCCACCTAAGATCAATTTGGATTTGGTTAAGTCTACGATGAGTTATAAGGATTTGAAGATAGACAGACTGCAGAAGAACAGCGATACAGAGCAGTTGGACAACAACGAAGATTGAGGAAGTATGACTTGGACTCCCGGCAATCGAAGTTGTATTTTGGTTGTTGATAGCCTACACATTGACTATGAAAGAGTATTGACTATGCATTTAGTGTTTACTATATTAATGTATTGTGTATTGAAGGCTGACTTTGTAATATTTGTAATATTCATGTTGAGAGCCGACTTTGTAAAGTTGTGAGATATATATGTAAGATATTTTTTGTAAAGATAGATGTAGTTTTTGGAATAGTTATCTGGGAGAGAAGATATGTGAATGGAAAAGTAGAGAATGATAGATATCATTGAAGAACTATAAAGGAACTATCAAAGCATTAGAGATGCTTGTTTTTGTTCATGACTGAGAACTTTTGTTACGAAATTATATTACAAGAGCTGTAAGCTCAGTTGGCCCCTAACAGGGTGTTGTGAACCTTTAACAAGGTTGTTATTCCTCTAACAAGTAAATGTACAATGTAATATTTAGCTCCTAAAAGGGCTGGGTCTCCTTACATGGACACTATACTTTAGTGCATGCTTGTGGGTATCATCCCCACCGGGGTTTTCCCTTGGCCAGGGTTTCCTCGTAAACAAATATGGTGTTATGAGCACTGTGTAATTTACTTATGTTCTTTACTTTAATGCAAATGTATGATTAATGTTTTAAGTTGTAGAAGAATTTAAATAAAGTACTATTATAAGGATTCACCCCCCCCACCCCTTCAGTATAATCCAATCCTAACACCCAGTTCAAGATATTGAAGAATTGAGTTTTCCCCTGCATTGACAACATGAAAGTATACCTTCCTTAATATTTTTAGACTCGGACCAATCCAGTTGTCCACTTTGCCCAGTTGATTTTAAATCCAATTTCTTCATTTTTCATTGAGTTTGAGTTAACAAAGTTGTTAAGAGGTTGACTTCAAGAAGTAATGCCAATTGATCCAATTAACCATCAGAGCAAGATAGTTGAAGTTCTGCATTCCTTGTGTGAAAGTGAATTTATGTTCATAGGTTCAGAGTGTAAGGGTCTTATTTGATAAGTTTTTGAAATCAAAACTAAAAGCAGTTTATGCATATTTCCAGTGTGAGACAGAATAAAGTTTACAGAATAGTCATTTTCAAAGGATGGTAACTTGTTATCACATGATTATTTTAAGATGAAAGTGGTTTCCCTGTACTCTATATATGAAATTTTGCTACCTGAACTAATATTTGGGCCTCAGGGCATGGTTTTCTATTTTTGCAAAGGCCAATCTATTTGCAATTTCTGTTGTTTTGATATTTGCACTTGCACAGTATTCTAGAATTGCCAAGTTTGATCAGTTGCTCCTTGCACATGGAGTAAGATCCAGCTAAGCCCTTTTGTGTGCATACTCATTATGTTCTAAGGGATCACTATGCCAAGTGACAGATCCTTAGGAGTTGATCCAGTATCTCTCCAAGTTGCATTTTGGGTATGGTTTTGCATGTGTTTGAATACTTCCAATTGCAGAATAAATAAAGTTGCTCACTTCAAATGTTATTATCTTATGGCCCTGATTTTTTCAAGCCAATCCAGTTGGAAACCATGCTCAGATGCTGGATATGAGTGGGTTTTCTATTTCTCATATTTGTAGAGGGTTGTTCAGTTAGTTTGTGAGGTCTGTTCCAGATACTATCTATATAATTTTTCGGTCATTTTAGCAGAAGTTTTCAGAGAACAACAAGGAAAAGAAAAGTGATAGAGAACAGATGCCAACTTATTAAGGCCTGTAGAAGTGTGATCAATTTCCACCAGTTATCAACAAATGACCATGTGTACTAGTGCTTGATGAGGCAACTATATCAGTGGATACAATGACTAATTGTGTCATTCAGCGAACAATTTGTGTTGAGTTCATGGATTGTACTATCATTTCCATTGACTCATTGCATTCCAGTAGTGATGAACAGTGATCAAGTTTTGGTTTTAAGTGATGGTAGAGTGGTAGATATTTTATACTACTTTTGCAATCTTGGAAGACAAATATTCTTTTTTTTTCAAACTTGTATCATAATATTCAATGAAATATGGAGCAAACACACCACTACTAGTCGTTTCAGCATGGTGGATGTAAAAATTGGGTGAAAGCAATGGACCAAGGCACATTGATTAAAGACTAGCATAGCACGACAATTTTTTGACAGTGTGCCCATTTTAATAAATGGAGTTGCAGTCTTGTTTGTCCAAGTAAACCATTTTAAACCCAATGCCAAGGCCAATGCATCACACATGAAAGGTTACGCGGTTAATGAAGGTGATAGACTAATTTATAAAGGTTAAAAACAATACAATACCAGGTGTAATTTCACAAATTGGGAGGCTTGCGCAATGCATTAATGTCTACACAGTGTGAAAGGAGGAGCCATTTAAAAGTCTCCAAATACTAAGCAATAGTCTATGGAGGTAAGGAAGAACCCAGCGCAAACATTGACAGTGGAGAATTTGAAAGTTTTAAATAACCAAAGAAATGAAAATGCCAAGTGAGATGGCACAGTATATGAAAGTAGTTAAAAGACTAACCAAATTGCATTTGGAAAGAATAAAACCAAAACATGCACAAGCCAAGAGAGTGTCTGCGCAATGATTTGCCAGCAAACATGAAGTTAAAACTGCACAGGGTACATAGGCTGCACAATCCAGAGGCCTACACAATTTTTGAAGAGGTTAGCACATTTTAAAACATTAAAAAACATTAAAAAACAAAGCATTTACTAGGAGACCTGTGCAGAACATAAATAGGGAGTATTTAAAACATTCATAGCAAATGCAATTGCCAGGTGTGAAACCAAAACACAGAAGGATGTGTAAAGATATAGGGAGGCTGAACTAAAATCAAGGGAGTTTGAGCATTGACTGCAAATGCATTTGATAGGTGTTAAGACCCCCTGCACAAGCCAAAGGGAAATCCAAACTGCAGATTGCTCATTGTTGAGTTTTAGAGGTTGCACAGAGTTTGGAAGTAATTGACCATGCAGGAGGAAGTAGAAAAGTATTTAAAAAATTGCAAATGGAAAATGGCAGGTGTAGAACCAAATCAAGTCCCAAACAGCATTGAGGGACATTTTAAAAACATTTTAAGAACAACAAATACATGTTGTGTAGGACATAAGACACAGAAGGTGTAAAGAAGGAATAACCTACATAGCACATGGAGCAGAGCATGGGCATTAAAAACAAAGTTATTACAAATGCAATTTTCTTGGGATGAAATTTTTGGAACTGTCAAAGAGAATGATAATCAACCAAAGAGGGATTGCACAGAGTATAGAGAGGATTTAAAAGACTCAGAAAATGCAAAAATGAATAATCCCACATTATTGTGGGTAGTTTGTTTAAAGTATTTATATACTCTGGCACATATATAGTCAAATGGATAAAGAGCCAAGAGGCCACTTGCGGGCCCCTTGACTTGAGTAGTGCATGCATGGTGGGCCCCATATTTTGAGTGCAGAATACATAATGAACTTTAAAAACATGAAGGGGATTAATACCACATTGACCCCGCGGGAGATTTCTAAGATGTTTAAAAGGAAGAAGGAAAACATATTGAAATGTGAAGATGAGTAGGAGGCTCTCCACATGCGTGCAGGTGGAGAATTTCCTTGGAGGCTACATCGGCGATAACTACCTATGGTAGCCACTTTACCCAATTTTCAACATTTACTTATTTAAGGATTGGGGCTTTTGACAATTATCCGTATAAGTTACCTAGATATCGAAATGATAAATTCATCCTTGTAGAGTTTTGTAGGTAGATCTTAGAGGTTAATACTAGGTGTGGTGAGTGTCATAAGGTGGGGATACAATTTCCCATAACAATTGATCCTTATGCATGCTCCTCTATTTCCAACGCTCATAACTCAGTAAAGTGTGCCAAAGCCAAGTATTCATATGAACAATACAACGTGCTCCTAACACACTTTGATCCTTTAAATTTTGTCAAGGATAATTTGCAGCTAGGATCATCCTTCCACCATATGCCCACCCTAGAGGACTATTGGGCGAATAGCATGGATGATTACGACATGAGGGAGTGGTCATGGTCAGGGCTCACAGTAGAGCAAATAAGACTCTATGGAGTAAATGTTAATGTGGAGGGGGTAACAGAAGATGGGAAGGATATACTTTCACCCCAATATGTGGGAAGGATAAAGGGGATACCTCTGAAGCCCATCACATTTGATGGGCCAGAGCTAGATGATCTCAACCAAAGGATGGCACCCATCCTTAAGAAGATAATGGAGTGGGTGAAGTGGAAATAGACAGGCAGGCGAGGATCAAGCACCACCAAAGCCTTGCCCACCCCAAATTAGAGCCAAATCGTATCAACTTGCAAAGCATCCACTGGGCCACCAAACCCCAATGAGAAACAAGCATTCGATGGGGATGATCAACCACTAGAGAAAGTCCATATGTTGGCATAGACATGTGGAAGCGGGGCATTACTGGTAATTAATCTTGACTCACAAGAAGGCTCCCATCCAAGAGAAGCAGGAGAGAAGGTTATGGTTTCTCAAGGAGAAACACATGAGAAACCCCAAGAGAAGACCACAAGGGCACAGTCATCATGGATGTAGAGAGATACACAAAAAAAGCATCTAATCCCCCTTCCCCACAAGGTACCTTGATTCTCCACCCCTTCCTCAACCATGAAAAATCCTCCAATAGTGAGGAGGTTGTTTGATATAGAGAGTCTGGCCAGTACCTCAGGAGTTCTATCCACCCCATCATGGATAGAGCAAACAATAAAAAAAAAGAGGAAAAGAGGACACAGTGCCACTGAGAGACTTGATCACTCAGATCATGAGGGGTCCTGCAATGACAAAAGGAAAAAAGAAATCCCATATATTATCTTCACTAGGGAAGGATCCAGAGATAGGGCATGTCCTATTGGAGATTTCCCAAGAAAAAACACAGAAAGATACCTCTCTGATGTCACTTGTTGATTATGAGGTGAGAAAGATAGATATATGTCCCTCTCACCATGATAGTTCACTTGATATGTGGGAGTTTACACATCAAGAGGTAAGGGAGAGATTGGACAACTTGAAGGGGGACAAGGCTAAGCTCAAGTCTATTGTAGCTCATCTTATAAAATATATCAGAAAATCCTTAATGCCTTTTTCCTCATAGCCTGGACAACCATCCAATGAGACATTTGATCCTTTATCATATACAAGTCAGGAAGTAATCACACTGTTACATGAGGATCACCATCTGGGACAAATAGGCAAGGATTGGATACAAGATCTAAAGACTAGGGGGCTCCCTCTAATTGAATGCCTTGGGGCATATTGTAAGGTCTATGTGCATCTTAAGGATATTGTGAGGAATGATATTCAACATCTCAGGGAAGAGAAGAGAATAATAGAGAGTCTCTGGTCTTCGTTAGAGGAGTTGATGAAGATGAAGATAGAGGATTCCATCACCTTAAAGGTATTGGAGAAAGCATATGCACCCCTTCAGGGGTGGAATTGTTCACTTTCATTCAAGAGGGACACTATTATGGAAGTCCATGAATAGCTAGATCTCATTGTTGAAACCCTTCAAGCAGGCATTACGCATATGGAGTATTTTACCGAGATGGGATGTGGTTCTCAACATGGCACTGGTGATGAGCTTATCAATGTTGAGGGTATTAAGAACAGGTATTAGCTAGGTATAAACAACATTAGCATACCTACGAACTATTAGAGTGGGAGTATCACTAAACTAATGACCCTTGATGTGCAACTTACAACAGCCACCCATGATGTCCAGGATATCTCCCAAAAAATAAAGAAAATAAAGGATGACCATCTCATATAGACAGTGAGGAATGATCAAGTGACCATCCCGAAGGATGAAAACATGACACAAGTGCTCTAGAGATGGACCGATATCTTAAAATAGCACGTACTAGGGAAGAAGGTAGGCCTCATGGAGATAATACCAAAGCTTAACAGAATAAGTTCTAGCTTTGTTTGTTTTGTTTTTCAATCTTTAGTTTTTAACTCCTCTATACTATATTGTTTTAAATTTTCTAAAGAAGAAAAAGGGAACGTTTATCCTATGTTTTAGACTCTGATTGTAATTAGATGAAATGATTACTTTGCATTCTTAATGAAGGAAAATGAATTTTATTAAGGTATTTTACACATGTTTTTTCTTGATTAATGAAATGATTCATTTCAAATTATGATGGAACATGACTAACTTATGAGAAAATCTTTGATTTCTTGATTAGCTAGTTCATCATCTCTTTGATTCCCTTCTCTATAAATGTGGTTAATTGTTAATTTATCAAAATCCTGGCAAAAAGAAATAGCCCTGGCCAACATAGCATCTAATCTCCAGTTAAGAAGAGATCATTTTCTTAAGGCATTGATGATAATAGCTGAGTCACCTTCAATTTCTAATTTCTTACATCCTAAATGTCTACATAGTAATAATCCTTCTACCAGAGCATGTAATTATTCCTCATTATTAGTCTCCTTTCCTATGTATTTAGCTAATTTTTCCACCTCCTTACCTTCCTTATTGTGAATGGTACACCCAATGACAGCCAATCCTGGGTTACCTCTAGAAGCACCATCAAAGTTTAATTTTAGCTAGCCTCCATTTGGTGGTGTCCATTTATATTCGCCTCTCTTCTTTTTTGTTATTGTATCTCCATTTCCAATAAAAGGAGGGATAACAAGACCATGCCACTTACCTCTCATCTTCTTGTCCCAGTGTGACATAGTCATTTCCTTTTTAACCTTATTCATGTTAGGATTATTTGTTAATTCTACAATAGAGGCTTCAATTTTATTATTAAGTTGGCCTATATCCAATTTCTTTTCCTGAAAATTCCTCCTATTTCATTATTTCCACATTTCCCATAAAATGATTGAAGGGGCAGCAATCCATAGTGAGTCATAAATTCTTCCTCGTCTAAGGAAAGGCCAAGAGTTTATTAAATTGGGTATATTGTTTGGAAGCATTAATACCCACCCAAGTAGTGAACATAACCATGTCCAGCATTGAGTAGAGTATGGACGTCTAAGAAGTAGATGATCAATAGTCTCCTCATCCTTCTCGCATAAAGAGAATCTACTTGGGCCATTATAGTGCATCTTCACAAATTTCTTAGCTATCAAAATCTTCTTATGCCATACAAGCCAGGAGAAGAAACCGGCCTTAGGGAGACAATCTTTATGCAAACATAAAGTTTTTGAAGGGGAGTCAAAGTTATTGATAAGTCACGATCTTAACAAGTTATTGTTGAGATTGATGAATATCAATCTACCCAAGAACACCTGCATGCATAGCTATTACAAACAGAATGAAGACAGAAAGAGAAAGCTAGGGCAGCCGATAGGCCAGAGACTGAAAAAGCATTGTGACAGAAATAAGCTTCTATTAACAATGATTAAAATAATACAATCTCCTTAAGAATTACAAAGCGGACAATCCTTATAAAGGATGCCGAAACCCTAAAAAGGGAAACTGACAGAAATAGAAACTACCTAAGGTTAGCTTAAGCAAACTAGAGTGAATAGGGAAGTTACTAATTAGATCATAATGATTTAAATTAGTAACCTCGATAGACTATTACTCTAACACCCCCCCTTAAGAT
>MU226208.1:921580-933690 GCA_018584345.1 Thuja plicata
TATATATATATATATATATATAGAGAGAGAGAGAGAGAGAGAGAGATTTCACCAAAAAAAAGAATTTATATTTATTTTAAATATATATAAAAATTAAAAATATATAAAATATGATGAGGGGTGGGGGACTATATCCTCTCCACCCCCTGCTGCTGGCGTGACAACCAAAACTGCCAGCATGATAGCCTAAGCTACCAACACAGTAGCCGTTGCTGCCATTCGACAACAAGGTTGTCGGCGACAGCCATTGGGATACCATATGGGTAGGGGGTGCAGGGTCCGTCCCCCCTCCTCCCCCCCTATTACTTTTTTAAATATATATATTTTTAAAGTATTTTATTTTATTTAAAATTTAATTAAATTTGTTTTATTTTATATATAAATTTTAAATTAATACTAATTAATATAAAATATTAATGTTAATTGAAATAATATGAATATTTAATAATTAATTATTATTAATTAATAATTAGTTTTAACATTATGTTTTAGTCATTATTACTTGGACCTTAAAGTTAATATATTTTCTTTTTGGGAATGATGTTTTACATTATGTTTGTTATAAGTATTTGGTAGGAGACTTGTCTGAATTATATAGTTGAATTGGGGACTTTTAAATCAAAATGGATTATTGGACTATTGAAGTTATTTTTTCCTTCATTGTATGCATTTGCTTCTGAAGGTTTCTTATTTAGGAAATTTAGATGGACTTTATATGATTTGAAATCCAGAGGTCAGGAGGTGATTTTCTGTTAGGTGGATATTCTCTATCTATACTTATGAATGTTTTCTAATCTTGAACATTTGTATTCGACCATTTTGTAGTTCACGTCCTATGGATGTTTTGGATTTATGTTGTGGTTGATGTCTTTGGTAATTCGATTCCTATTACCTAATCTTATTTTTGAGCTCATGTACATGGACCCATGAGAGTGCATTTGTGATATTGCATTGTTCATGTTATTTGTAAGGAACTGGATTTGGCTTTCATACTTGTGTATTTGAGATCAATGTGTGATCTGTGTGCTAGGTAGGTTATCTAGTTGTGTAGTATGGAGTGGATTGAAATAAGCACCAGGGCCCACAAGTGGCTTCCAGGATACCTTATTGTAAGTTAACTCAAAAAATGATAACATGAAACATTAATTGGGGTTTTGAAATGAATTAATAAGATAATGGTTCCTCACTCATGCTTGAGCGCTAGTATAGGCTAAGATGGAGGTTGAGAAGATGCTTTCCACCCTGAGAAGCATGGTTCTGGCATAGTTGATAGCCTCATCTGTATGAGAGTTTATTGATACCACATTTGGTCACTTTAGTGTTGGGGTCCAGAGAGGCTACCAGGTCAAAACTCAAGGGTTAGATGTATGTGATGACACTTCTCTATATGCAACTTAGGTTCCTACACAAGTTGGTTGCCTGTGGATTAGAGAGTTTTTCCTTTGTTGTTGTTTAGTACCTCTTAAGATAGGAAGCTTTCAAGACCCCCTTGCTTATCTATTCCTATATTGGTTTTGTGATTGATATTTGAGTGGGGCCTGATGTTATCTCCTCACCACAGTGGGGTGGAATTTTATAGTTCCACAAGGATGGGTGGTAGTGATTCTTTTTCCATTGAGATCATGACGTCCTCGTACCAGTATTGGATGATACTTGTATCTTCTCATTCTTCTTATCCTTATTTGGAGGTTTTGATCTTATCATATCTATTATAAACTTGTATGAGGGTATCGATGGTGATACCTAGATTGTATTCCATTGTACTTGTATTTATGTGATTGCTACATACCCTGCGACATATGTAGTGGATGTGAGTTTGTGATGTATACCTTGTGGTATTAGTTGTATTATGTATCCATCTTATGAGGATGTAATTTTTAATTTTCTTTGTAGGTGGAATATTGTACTTTATGTGATGTAAGGTTTAAAGTTATGTCTATATATTCTACATCAAGGGATCCTTGAGTTTATTATCTATGGTTGAGTTCTTTTATGTGAGTGTATTGTTATTTCTTTCACGTTAATATATCATCTTATATGTAGGCAATTAAGAAAAAAAATATTATGCAAACTTAGTAGTCTGTTTAGGTAAGTTCTCTTGGGTCCCCTAGTGAGGCACGACACTTGGTATTAGAGCACATGTTTCTACACTGGGAGCTCTGGTAAAATTGTATGCCCATTAGGTGGTTAGTATTACATGTTATCACATGTCTCCTCATATCTTAGACTTGTTGTTCATGATCACTTATTCATGTATGTGGGTCTTCCCACTTGATTTAAGAGTAATGTTTGTTCTTGGTGGTTATAGGTAAATATCTACTGAGGCTCAAATTATTTCTAGGATCCGTGTTGAAACTCTTGGGTTTCTAGTCATGTCATTGCTCATGAATTTTGTAATCATCTATAGGAGTGCTTTGTTAAGAGTGAGTAGATGGCCGACATCTTTTGGCCCTTGTGTGGTTTGTATGTATGGGGGCTTGGTGGTGGTAATTGGACTGCTTTGTTTTTTATAGCGTGATAATTTTTGTTGTTGGAAGTCTAATATGGGAAATTAGTAACTAAGAGGGGAGTGAATCATATCTATAAAACTTCTACCAATTCTTAACAAACTGATTCAACCATGTATTCATAAACATAAACTGAAATGATGTAAAATATCTAACATCTAATCATGAACACATAACACAAATATTTTAGTACCTCAGAAACCCTTGAAGGTAAAAATGGGGTGGGGATGACACCCACAAATCTTCACTACTATAATAATAAAGTGTGCATGTTAGGAATACAAAGTTTTGATCACTTCTGATGATCTACCCTGTGAGGGGTCTGCCATGTTAAGATCTTTCATACTTATACAATCTACCTTGTTAAAGGATTTAAACTTACAACAAAGTAAGCACTCAATTAAGAGATTTACAAAGGCCTTTTAGGACCACTCTGTTACTGTTAAGAGATTTACCCTGATTTACTTGCTAGAATGTATCAGTACCTGATCCTTAGGTCTGCACTATGAATGTTGATAACAGATCTCCTCCTTCCAACTCTTAACTAATCTCTCAATCTAATTTATCTATGTTCTACTATTCACTGCTCTACTCGGTCACTTTGTCTGGTCAATGCTTCAGATATGCAAAAAATGCATATACTTATAATCTCTGCTCTTCACATTTGCATCCAAACATACAATCTCTAACACATATATATTAGGGTTTGAAGCATCCCATAAATAGACCATCCAGATCAAGATCAACGAACTAGATCCATCATCTTTTTCCACTTAGGCATCACTAATTTTTATTGGTTGCATGGATTTCATAGAGATCCATGATCATAAAAATAACTTCCAATTAATGCATTAAATCTTTGTGCATGATCATTAAATTCTCTATAGAAGTCAGCCAATATGGTTTACCTTGGTGTTTGTGACATTCTGAACACATATACAAAATCTATTTTACTCAGCATAACCAAACATTGGTGCTCGGTCAATACTGTGTCACTCGGCATAACTGTATGTTGTCGCTCGACACTAACTCTTCTATGCAACTCCACAATCATTCTATTTGGAATCCATTGAGTACTTGACAACTTTTGACTTTCTCAATAGTAACTACTACTCATTCTCGACCTTAGTGGTATGGTCTGGTCACAATGATGACCGACCAACCTACCTTGAATATGACTAAGTGTGGGACACTAATAGACAACAAAAATTAGTGATCAACAATCCCCCTTTGTCATTAGTGGAAAAAAACACTTTGTCGTGTCTTTTTAGTCCTTTACAAAAAAAAAAAAAATTACTCAAAAGAATTCAGAATTCAGAACTCCCCCTAGGATTTTGACTTGGTCTTTCTCCATAAATACTTCACTATATATACAACATATGTATGTACATACTTACATTTCCCCTGTTGAATCTTATGACATTTCCCCCTTGTTTTTGTCATGCTTTTCACTTTGCTCTGCTGGGATTCTTGGGGTCAAACCATACTTATCCAAAAATGGTTTATGGATCTATAATATCATAGCTAAAGAATTATCCCAACTTGTCCTTACAGACTCCAAAACTTGAAATTTGATTTCTATCTCGATAGCTAGATCAATTAGACTCTCGACAATGTTCATAGGTGGATCTTTATGTGATAGTTCCCTTTCCGCTTTCACCTCTTTCTACATAACCTCCAAGTGAGGTATAAATATTGTCTTGATTGAAATTAATTTTTCCCTTATTCTTCCATCATTAGCCATAAGCTTGGCTAATCTCCCTTGGGCATGTGTCAACTTGCTAAAATAAAAAGAGCTTGAACTTGCATCCATGCTCAGTGACTGTCTAGTTGACTTCAAATATATGTGTAGCTTCTAAATAAGTTGTTGATTCTCCTTTGTAAAGAATTTATTATTACATAGTTGCTTGTACAAGGAGAGAACATTATCTATCACTTCTTCTAAGTTGCTTACCAGATTAGAAAGTGCAACCTACTTCTCAGTAAGCTTTGCTGCAATTTTCTCAAATACCTTGGTCTCAAAATTTTCTCTCTGGTCTTTGTAGGAGTTTCTCATTTGCATATATGTCATATGTTTTCACCTTCTGAACAATATGAACCAATTGTTCCAAGATAGGTGTCTACTCATTTAGGTCTTGAAATTCAAATACATCAACAAATATTTCTTAATCTCATGTAATACCTGCTTCTGTCAATGTTCTCATTTCAATTATTCTTGCTTCCTCTTCCTGTTCAATAAGTCCTGCAAGATTAGCATTTGTTCATAAGATAAGTTATCAGTATCCCATTTTGGAATGACTATAAATTCATCAAGTTTAACTTTAGAGCTCTTATCCTTCTTCTTCTTATGTGATTTCTTCTTCATTAGCTCTGGTGAGCTACTACTCAGTTTATATTCATCTTTCAAAATACTAGTATCACCACTAATTGATATTATCTCCTTCTGAGTATTGAGTATATGCTCAATAGATGTATCATTTCTCTTAACTTCAGTAGATACCAGAGGAGAAAAATTAGGTAATTGTACCAATTCTTGAATGGCCTTTTCCTCCTTAGGCTCTTGTTTCTCATATGTCTCAAAATTCTTGGTCACCTCAGCTTTCTTCTTCTGATCAATCACCTCACATAGTGTTATTGATTGAGTTTCTTGTTCTATCTTCAGACTTTTGACTTGTTCTTTTAGTCTGTTGTTCTCCTCCAATAGATCTGAAATTATTTCATTACTTTCTTTTGAATCACCATTGTCAAATAGACCTTCAGTGTCATCTTCCTTATATTGAGTATCTTTCATCTAAGTTGTCAATTCCTTCCTAGCTTTTAAGGATTTCCTTAATTCTTCTCTAGCTATCTCAAGTTGTTGTAGTGCCAGCTGAATATCAATCTTCTAATTCTCAATGACCTTTCCCAACTTATAAGCCTCCATTTCCAAGATCTTAACTCTCAAGTGGTTAGACTTGTTTTAAGAGAACAATGCTCTGATACCAATTGTTGGAAGTCTAATATAGGAAAGCAGTAACTGAGTGGGGGGTGAATCAGATCTATAAAACTTCTACAAATTCTTAACAAACTGATTCAACCATGTATTCATAAACATAAACTAAAATGTTTTAAAAGCTCTAACAGCTAATCATGAACACATAACACAAACATTTTGGTAACCCAGAAACCCTTGAAGGTAAAATTGGGGTGGGGATGACACCCACAAATCTTCACTACTATAGTAATAAAGTGTGTCTATTAGGGCTACAAAGTTTTGATCACTTCTGATGATCTACCTTGTGAGGGGTCTACCCTATTAAGAGCTTTCAGACTTATACAATCTACCTTGTTAAAGGATTTAAACTTACAAAAAATTAAGCACTTGGTTAAGAGATTTACAAAGGCCTGTTAGGACCACTCTATTAAGAGATTTACCCTAATTCACTTGCTAGAATGTATCAGTACTTGATCTTTCAGTCTTCACTATAAATGTTGATAATGAATCTCCTATTTCCAACTCTTAACTAATCTCTCAATTTGATTTATCTATGTTTTGTTCTTCACTTCTCTATTCAATCACTCTTTCTAGTCAATGCTTTAGATATGCAAAACATGCATATACTTCTGATCTCTGCTCTTCACATCCGCATCCAAACATAAAACCTCTAACACATAAGGATTGGGGTTTGAAGTATCCCATACATAGACCATTGAGATCAAGATCAATGATCTAGATCCATCATCCTTTTCTGCTTAGGCATCCCTAATTTTGATTGGTTGCATGGCTTGCATAGGGATCCATGATCATAAAAATAACCCACAATTAATGCATTAAATCTATGTGTATGATCATTAAATTTTCCATAGAATTCGGCCAATATGGTTTACCTTGGTTTTTGTGTCATTCCAAACACATATATAAATTTTTTTTTACTCAACATAACCAAACACTGGTGCTCAGTCAATACTGTGTCACTCAGCATAACTGTATGTTATCGCTTGACACTAACTCTTCAATGCAACTCGGCAATCATTCTACTCAGCATCCATTGAGTACTCAGTGACTTCTAACTTGCTCGACAGTAACTACTGCTTGGTCTTGGCCTTAGTGGGATGGCTCAGTCACACTGATAACTGACCAACCTACCTTGAATATGACTAAGGGTGGGACACTAATAGACAACAAAACTTAGATGTCAAAAAGCTCCCCCTTTGTCATTAGTGGCAAAAACACTTTGTCATATCTTTCAGTCATTTTCAAAAAAAATACTCAAAATAATTCAGAATTTAGAACTCCCCCTAGGATTCTGACTTGGTCTTTCTCCACAAAGACTTCACTATATATGTATGTACATACTTACATTTCCCCTATTGAATCATATGACATTCCCCCCTTGTTTTTTTCACGCTTGTCACTTTGCTCTGCTGGGGTCATTGGGGTCAAACCATACTTATCCAGAAATGGTTTATGGATCTATAATAACATAGCTAAAGAATTATCCCAACTTTTCCTTACAGACTCCAAAACTTGAAATTTGATTTCTAGCTCGACAGCTAGATCAATTAGACTCTCGGAAATATTCATAGCTGGATATTTTTGTGATAGTTCCTTTGCCACTTTCTCCTTTTTTTGCATAACCTCCAAGTGAGGTATCAACATTGTCTGGATTGAAATAAATTTTTCCCTTATAATGCCATCATTAGCCATAATCTTGACTAATCTCCCTTGGGCATGTGTCAACCTGCTAAAATGAAAAGAGCTTGAACTTGCATCCATGCTCAGTGACTGTCCTATTGACTTCAAATCTATCTGTATCTTCTGAATAAGCTGTTGATTCTCCTTTGTAAAGAATTCAGTATTACATAGTTGATTGTACAAAGAGAGAAAATTCTCTACCACTTCTTCTAAGTTACTTACCAGATTATGAAGTGCAACCTACTTCTCGGTAAGCTTTGCTACAATTTTCTCAATTACCTTGGTCTCAAAATTTTCTCTCTGATCTTTGTAGGAGTTTCTCATTTGCTTCTATGTCATCTGTGTTCGCCTTCTGAACTATATAAACCAATTGTTTCAAGATAGGTGTCTTCTCATTTAGGTCTTGAAATTCAAATGCATCAACAAAGATTTCTTTAATCTCATGTAATATCAGCTTCTATTGATGTTCCCATTTCAATTCTTCTTGCTTCCTCTTCCTATTCAATAAGTCCTGAAAGATTAGCATCTGTTCATAAGATAAGTTATCAGTATCCCATTTTGTAATGGCTATAACTTCATAAAGTGTAACTTCAGAGCTCTTATCCTTCTTCTTCTTATGTTATTTCTTCTTCATTAGCTCTGGTGAGCTTCTACTCGGTTTATATTCATCTTTCAAAATACTAGTATCACCACTAATTGATATTATCTCCTTCTGAGTATTGAGTATATGCTCGGCAGATGTATCATTTATCTTAACTTTAGTAGATACCAAAGGAGAAACATTAGGTAATTATACCAATGCTTCAATGGACTCTTCCTCCTTAGGTTCTTGTTTCTCATTTGTCTCAAAAGTCTTGGTCACCCCAACTTTCTTCTTCTGATCAATCACCTCACATAGTGTTATTGATTGAGTTTCTTGTTCTATCTTCAGACTTTTGACTTGTTCTTTTAATGTGTTGTTCTTCTCCAATAGATCTACAATTGTTGCATTAATTTCTTTTGAATCACCATTTTCAAATAGACCTTTAGTGTCTTCTTCCTCATATTGAGTATCTTTCATCTGAGTTGCCAATTCCTTCCTAGCCCTTAAGGATTTCCTTAATTCTTCTCTAGTTGTCTCAAGTTGCTGCAGTGCCAACTAAATATCAATCTTCTAATTCTCAATGACCTTTCCCAACTAATAAGCCTCCATTTCCAAGATCTTGACTCTCAAGTGGTTAGACTTGTTTCAAGAGAACAATGCTCTGATACCAATTGTTGGAAGTCTAATATGGGAAAGCAGTAACTAAGAGGGGGTGAATTAGATCTATAAAACTTCTACCAATTCTTAACAAACTGATTCAACCATGTATTCATAAACATAAACTAAAATGCTATAAAATATCTAACATCTAATCATGAACACATAACACAAAGATTTGGGTAACCCAGAAACCCTTGAAGGTAAAACTAGGGTGGGGTTGACACCCACAAATCTTCACTACTATAGTAATAAAGTGTGTCTGCTAGGGCTACAAAGTTTTGATCACTTATGATGATCTACCCTATGAGGGGTTTGCCCTATTAAGAGCTTTCAAACTTATATAATCTACCTTGTTAAATTATTTAAACTTACAACAAAGTAAGCACTCGGTTAAGAGATTTACAAAGGCCTGTTAGGACCACTTTGTTAAGAGATTTACCCTGATTCACTTGCTATAATGTATCAGTACCTGATACTTTGGTCTGCAATACAAATGTTGATAACAGATCTCCTCTTTCCAACTCTTAATGATCTCTCAATCTAATTTATCTTTGTTCTACTCTTCACTGCTCTACTCGGTCACTCTGTTTGGTCAATGCTTCAGATATGCAAAACATGCATATACTTCTGATCTCTTCTCTTCACATCCGCATTTAAACATACAATCTCTAACACATACAGTTTAGGGTTTGAAGCATCCCATAAATAGACAATCCAGATCAAGATAAACAATCTAGATCCATCATCTTTTACCACTTAGGCATCCCTAATTTTGATTGGTTGCATGGCTTGCATAGGTATCCATGATCATAAAAATAACCCATAATTAATGCATTTAATCTATGTGCATGATCATTAAATGCTTCATAGAAGTTGGCCAATATAGTTTACCTTGGTGTTTTTGTCATTCCAAACACATATTAAAAAAAAATTTACTCAACATAACCAAACATTGGTGCTTGGTCAATACTATGTTGCTTAGCATAACTGTATGTTGTCGCTCGACACTAACTCTTCTATGCAACTCAGCAATCATTATACTCACCATCCATTGAGTACTCGGTGACTTCTAACTTTCTTAATAGTAACTACTATGTGGTCTTGTCCTTAGTGGATGGTTCAGTTGTAGTGATGACCGACCAACCTACCTTGAATATGACTAAGTGTGGTACACTAATAGAAAACAAAACTTTGATCTCCCTTTGTCATTAGTGGCAAAAAAAATTTGTCATGTCTTTCAGTCATTACAAAAAAAAAGGAACCCCCTAGAATTATGACTTGGTCTTTCTCCATAAAGACTTCACTATATATACAACATATGTATGTACATACTTACATTTCCCCTGTTGAAACATATGACATCTCCCCCTTGTTTTTGTCACGCTTGTCACTTTTCTCTACTGGGGTCATTGGTGTCAAACCATACTTATCCAAAAATGGTTTATGCATGTGTAATATCATAGCTAAAGCATTATCCCAACTTGTCCTTACAAACTCCAAAACTTGAAATTTGATTTCTAGCTCGGTAGCTACTAGGCAGCTAGACCAATTAGACTCTTGACAATATTCATAGGTGGATCTTTCTATGATAGTTCTTTTGCCACTTTCACTTCTTTCTGCATAACCTCCAAGTGAGGTATCAACATTGTCTGGATTGAAATAAATTTTTCCCTTATTATGCCATCATTAGCCATAAGCTTGACTAATCTCCCTTGGGCATGTGTCAACCTGCTAAAATTAAAAGAGTTTGAACTTGCATCCATGCTTAGTGAATGTCCTGTTGACTTCAAATCTATCTGTAGCTTCTGAATAAGTTGTTGATTCTCCTTTGTAAAGAATTTAGTATTACATAGTTTCTTGTACAAAGAGATAAAATTATCTATCACTTCTTCTAAGTTGCTTACTAGATCATGAAGTGCAACCTGCTTGTCAGTAAGCTTTGTTGCAATTTTCTCAAGTACCTTGGTCTCAAATTTTCTCTCTAATCTTTGCAGGAGTTTCTCATTTGCATCTAAGTCAACTATGTTCACCTTCTAAACAATATGAACCAATTGTCCCAAGATAGGTGCCTTCTCATTTAGGTCTTGAAATTCAAATGCATCATCAAAGATTTCTTTAATCTCATGTAATATCAGCTTCTATTGATGTTCTCATTTCAATTCTTCTTGCTTCCTCTTCATGTTCAATAAGTCCTGCAAGATTAGCATTTGTTCATAAGATAAGTTATCAGTATCCCATTTTGGAATTATTATAACTTCATCAAGTGTAACTTCAGATCTCTTATCCTTCTTCTTCTTATGTGCTTTATTCTTCATTAGCTCTAGTGAGCTGCTACTCGGTTTATATTCATCTTTCAAAATACTAGTATCACCACTAGTTGATACTATCTCCTTTTGAGTATTGAGTATATGCTCAACAAATGTATAATTTCTCTTAACTTTAGTAGATACCAAAGGATAAACATTAGGTAATTGTACCAATGGTTGAATGGACTCTTCCTCCTTAGGTTCTTGTTTCTCATCTGTCTCAAAAGTCTTGGTCACCTCAGCTTTCTTCTTCTAATCAATCACCTCACATAGTGTTATTGATTGAGTTTCTTGTTCTATATTCATACTTTTGACTTATTATTTCAATGTGTTGTTCTTCTCTAATAGATCTACAATTGTTGCATTACTTTCTTTTGAATCACCATTGTCAAATAGACCTTCATTGTCTTCTTCCTTATATTGAGTATCTTCCATCTGAGTTGCCAATTCCTTCCTAGCTTTTAAGGATTTCCTTAATTATTCTCTAGTTGTCTCAAGTTGTTGCAGTGTCAGCTGAATATCAATATTTTTATTCTCAATTACCTTTCCCAACTAATAAGCCTCCATTTCCAAGATCTTAACTCTCAAGTGGTTAGACTTTTTTTAAGAGAACAATGCTCTGATACCAATTGTTGGAAGTCTAATATGGGAAAGTAGTACCTGAGAGGGGGGTGAATCAAATCTATAAAAATTCTACCAATTCTTAACAAAATGATTCAACTTTGTATTCATAAACATAAACTGAAATGCTATAAAATATCTAACATCTAATCATGAACACATAACACAAATATTTGGGTAACCTAGAAACCCTTGAAGGTAAAACTAAGGTGGGGATGACACCCACAAATCTTCACTACTATAGTAATAAAGTGTGTCTGCTAGGGCTACAAAGTTTTGATCACTTATGATGATCTACCCTATGAGGGGTCTGCCCTGTTAAAAGCTTTCAGACTTATACAATCTACCTTATTAAAGGATTTAAACTTACAACAAAGTAAGCACTCGGTTAAGAGATTTACAAAGGCTTGTTAGGACCACTCTGTTAAGAGATTTACCCTAATTCACTTGGTAGAATGTATCAGTACCTAATCCTTTAGTATGCACTACAAATGCTGATAACGGATCTCCTCTTTCCAACTCTTAATTGATCTCTCAATCTAATTTATCTCTATTCTACTCTTCACTGCTCTGCTCGGTCACTTTATTTGGTCAATGCTTCCAATATGCAAAACATGCATATACTTTGTGGGATGAAAATGTGTCACACTTCTATGAATCATTCCATTCAAGGTTGCTCAAGAATGAGGCCTCAAATATTGACTCATAGCTCTCTAGTCATGGAGTGCAAAGGTTTGTAATGGAGGCCCTCAGATTGA
>MU226208.1:958716-979739 GCA_018584345.1 Thuja plicata
CCTTGTCTTCATTGAATCTCTCGTTGTATGGTTTATTGGCAAGGTCATGAGTTTATAGCTCTAGCTGAGAGCAATTTTACAAATCTTGCAACTCCATGCATAGAGAGCTATGGATCAATTTGTGAGGACTCATTATTGATTTTTCTTGCATGTAAGGATTCATAGAAGTGCACTACTTTTGTGTGTACACAAACAAGCAGTAAATTCAAGATAGGCCCAAGTTTAGTGTCAGGCAGATGCATGAATATTTCCATGTATTATGGCAGCTAGATAACCATGGTGAACTCCAGCGAGCATCAAAATAGAGAGTATGATAAGGTCACCAGCATGGCGGCACCCAATAGCAAAGAGAAAAACCTAAATTCCCTCAAAAGCTACAGATGCAAGTAAAATGCAAAGATCCCTATATCAAATTGTATATACTTTGAAGTCCATCAAACTACTGGAGGAGTTATGACTGCAGTACTTAGACAGCGCAGATTGGAGATATTTTTCCATTGTATTGGTTATGTTGACCATGCTATTATATCAGCCATGCATTGGAGATTAGGGTTTTTATGAAGATGTAATGGGGGTTTATGTTGTAGGTTGGATTTTTGCGTCTTAGGTTATCAAAGAATATAGTTTAGATGTTTTAAATATATATTCTTTGATATATTTTAAATATTTTATATTCTTTGTAGCATGTTGATATATATTGTAAAAATGTAAAAAATCAAAAGATATATCAACATTAGGAGTTACCAATTGTGGAGAGGTGAGTTTCATTTTTGAAATTAGCCTCAAGGGCCTCATTTTGGGCATCAATTATGCCATAAAACTAGGGATTAAGCTAAAATTTTGAGAGGCTAATTTGTAGGCATGGATTAGGCCTTTGTTTTAGGGATGATCTTTATGTTTTGGAGGAGATTTTTTAAGGGAGATTTCATTTTCGAGATTAGCCATGTGGGCTATTTAGTGGACCTTCTACTTCATTGATAAGGTTCAGATTTGGTGGAAAAGAGGTTTTAGTGAACTATTTTGTTCCTATACCACTTTTTCATGCATTTTGTATCCATTGAGTTACAGATCTTGGAGAAAAGGCTCAAAGTGAATTCATTGTTCCTTGATGCCTCAGAGATACTTTTGTAACCTACTTGTCAGATTTTTGGAGAATAATAAAGCAGATGATCTATTTTTCCTATATGCTCTTAAGTTTTGATTTCAGAATCCTGTTTCATCTTTCTTCATAAGTGTTATTCATTTTTGTAGCTAGGAGAAGTTAATGTTTATTA
Organism: Thuja plicata; assembly: GCA_018584345.1. Lineage (NCBI taxonomy): Eukaryota > Viridiplantae > Streptophyta > Pinopsida > Cupressales > Cupressaceae > Thuja > Thuja plicata. Next base: position 959,991 of record MU226208.1, read on the forward strand.
TTCCTCCTCTATGTGGACAAGATATAGACCTCATGAAGAATATGTATGTTTGTTAACTGATTAAGTTATTTGTGGTCTATACCCTAGTAGCCAAGTCTTTTAACCTATATGTTGATCAGAGATTCAAAGTATCAAAATGTGGTATATGAGTTAGGATTACTGCATTAGTTTTTCCAAATAAAGTTTGATTTCATTTTGGTGTATCACCCCATTTCCCATTCAATTTTAAATCCTTCTTCCCTTTTCCCATTAAGTTACAAACCAGAAGGTGATATTCCATATCATACAGGAACCGGCCTAGAATCTGGAGACTCCTTCTCAATCATAGTCCACCCACAGCTAGAGGAGGTTTTCATTGTCAGATAGAATTTCCACGAAGCCTTAATGCCTAATTTAGGGTGACAATTCTAAGCCTGAATAGGTATTTTGAGTGATCTTATGCTTAGGTGTTAGCCTAGTGTACCTTTTTTGGTACCTTAAGCCAAATGTATCTTTTTGTTCACTCTTATGCTATGGTCTCTTATCATCTACCGGTCATCCTTAGATTCACGTGTCTAGTGTTTGGATGTGTATGCTTAGGTTCATTCCTTTCCTCTTATTGACTATGGTTTAGGAGAGTCGCTAAGGAGTATAATATTTATGGAGCACTACCACTAGGAGACCATGAGACCTTATCTCACTTTATGTGTCATACTTGTAAAGCAAGGCATAAGAGATGGACTTCAGTTGGCGCAAGCTCCAAGAGACCAGTGGAAAAGCCTAAGGTAGATGTGGTTATAAAAGTTCGAGTTGTGAGTATGAGTCCAAGTAGAGTCTGCAAGGTCAGGGTGGCCACTCCAGGCTATTGTCTTGTACCCTCTGAGTTTAGTGATCAGGAGGAGCCTCTCACTAATGATAGTGAGGATCTTATACACTGAGTGCCCACTCCTAGGTTTTGTCATCTCCTTCTACATTTTGATTCTACTGAGGAAGTAGAACCTATTCTAGATAATAGAGATATTTGATGTAGCACTATAGTGCAAACCTTACGATTCTTTACTTGTTTAGTTGTAGGCTTCTAGGAGTAAGCCTGCATAAAAGAATTTATAAAATTTAAAATAGGAGATTAAATTCAAGTTGTTTTATTGATAATTGTGAGTTGCATAATAAATAGACATTTATTTTATTTTATTAATAATTTCTCTCCAAAATCAAAAGTTGAGTTGATAAATTAGAAGTGGAGAGAGAATTGAGTTAAACTAATAATTAAAGAAATCAAGAGTTGAGTTAAGGAAATGGAAGTAGAGAGGAAATGGAGTTAAACACTCCATTAGGAAAATCAGAGTGGAGTTCCCATTTCTAGGATTGCATGAATTAGGAAAACTTATTTCCTTTTATTAAGAAATTTAGGTTCAATATTAGCTACACAGATTTGGAGGAGAAGAGGTTTTTTTTGGAGAAATTGTTGGTTGTTTAAAGAATTATTTTCAAAGCTTAGGAGTATTTTGGACCTTTGAATCTTTGTTTCAGGCTATTGTTATTTCATATCTTGTTGTGAATTCAAGGTAGGTTTTGAGAACTTTTGTAAAACTATTCTATTGAAAAGATTGCCTTCTCTGTGTTTGGTTGATTATATATGGAATTTGATTTGTGGGGAATGATCGTGGTTTCATGTTATTGAATTTTTTTCTATTATGTTTGAGGAAATTTGAAATTTGAAATTAAATTTTGTAAAGAGAAAAAAAATCTGGTAGACCCCAGATCTGTAAACCCCTTGTACAATTTAGAGAAAATCAAGTTTAATTAATTTGGTTGAAAACCTAGAATCTTCTCAAGAAAATCTTATAGGTAAACAATTGAAGAAATGTGGAGATTAAATCAAATAAGGTTTGATAATATTCTTTAAAAAAATGCATTTTAACCTTGAAAATAAAATCATATTGAAATAATTATATGCATATGAACATACAATCAATAATTGCATATGGGCATATATTCTTATTGATATGTCCATTTTTTAGAAATCGGGAAATTAGAAGTTTAGAAAAAATTATTCTTTATTGTAAAAAATAAAGTATACATTCTTTGCATATTTTCAAGTTAAGGAAATGTAAAATATATACACACGCACACATCAGGCACCACTCAGATATCAATCACAAAAACCAATGTAGGAATAACTAAGCACGGGGGTCCTGAAAGCTTCCTATCTCAAGAGGTACTAAACAACAACAAAGGCAAATCTCTCTAATCCAGAGGCAAGCAACCCGTGTAGGAACCTAAGTTGCATATAGGGAAGTGTCATCACATACATCTAACCCTTGAGTTTTGTCCAGGTAGCCTCTATGGACCCCGACACTCAAGTAACCATATTCAGTATCAATAACCCTTCATATAGATGAGGTTATCAACTATGCCAGAACCATGCCTCTCAGGGCAGAAAGCATCTTCTCAACCTCCATCTTAGCCTATACTAGAGCTCAAGCATGGGTGAGGAACCATTATCTTATTAATTTTATAGACCTAATATATACACACGCACACACACAGAAGCTTTCACCAGAAAAATAAATTATATTTCTTTTTTTAAAATAAATATATATATATAATATGACGGGGGGCAGGGGATTGTACCCTCCCAACCCCCCGCTGTCGGCACAGAAGCCTAAGCTGCCAACACGACAACTGTTGCTACTGTTCAACAGGAAGGCTACCCATAGCGGCAACCTTGGGATGCCATATTGGTAGGGGGCGCATGGTTTGTCCCCCCAAATTACTTTTTTAAATATATATTTTTTAAAGTATTTAATTTTATTTAAAATTTAATTAAATTTAGTTTATTTTATATATAATTTTTTTAATTAATATTAAATATTAATGTTAATTTAATTAATATTAATATTTAATAATTAATTTTAACATCATGTTCTAGTCATTATTACTTGGAGCTTAACATTAACATATTTTCTTTTTGGTAATGATGTTTTTACATTATGTTTGCTATAAGTATTTGGTAGGAAACTTGTCTGAATTATATAGTCGAATTGGGGACTTTTAAATCAAAAAGGATTGTTGGACTATTGAAGTTATTTTTCCCTTCATTGTATGAATTTGCTTCTCATTATTGCTTATTTGGGAAGTTTAGATGGACTTTATAGGATTTGAAATCCAGAGGTTAGGGAGGTGATTTTCTATCAAGTGGATATTCTCTACTTATACTTATGATTATTTTCTAATCTTGATCATTTGTATTCGACCACTTTTGTAGTTCACGTCCTATGGATGTTGTGGTTTATGTCTTTAGTAATTTGATTCTTGTTACCTAATCTTGTTGTTGAGCTCATGTCCATGGATTCGTGAGAGTGCTTTTTTGATATTGCATTATTCTTGTTATTTGTAAGGAACTAGATTTGGCTTTCATACTTGTGTATTTGAGATCAATGTGTGATTTGTGTGCTAGGTAGGTTATCTAGTTGTATAGTATGAAGTGGCTTGCAATAAGCGTCAAGGCCTATAAGTGGCTGCCAGGATCACTTATTATAAGTTAACTTAACAAGTGATAACATGAAACATTAATTGGGGTTTTGAAATGAATTAATAAGATAATGGTTCCTCACCCATGCTTGGACTCTAGTATAGGCTAAGATGGAGGTTGAGAAGATGTTTTTCGCCCTAAGAGGCATGGTTCTAGCATAGCTGATAACCTTGTCTATATGAAGGGTTATTGATGCTGAATATGGTTACTTGAGTGTCGGGGTCCATAGAGGCTACCTAGATAAAACTCAAGGGTTAGACATATGTGATGACACTTCCCTATATGCAACTTAGGTTCCTACACGGTTTGGTTGCCTTTGGATTAGAGAGTTTTGCCTTTGTTGTTGTTTAGTACCTCTTGAGATAGGAAGCTTTCAGGACCTCCGTGCTTAGTTATTCCTACATTGGTTTTTGTGATTGATATCTGAGTGGTGCCTGATGTTATCTCCTCAGCACGATGGGGTGGAATTTTATAGTTCCACAAGGATGGGTGGTAGTGATTATTTTTCCATTGAGATGTCAACATCCTCATACCAGTGTTGGATGATCCTTATATCAGTTGTATCTTCTCATTCTTTTTATCCTTCTTTGGAGGTTTTGATCTTATCATATATATTGTAAAATTGTATGAGGGTATCAATGGTTATACCTACTTTGTATTTCATTGTACTTGTATTTATGTGATTACTACATACACTGCGACATGTGCAGTGGATGTGAGTTTGTGATGTATACATTATGGTATTAGTTGTATTATGTATCCATCTTACAAGGATGTGATTTATAATCATATTTGTAGGTGGACTATTGTACTTTATGCAATGTAAGGTTTTAAGTTATGTCTATGTATTCTAGGTCAAGGGATCCTTGAGTTTTGTATCTATGGTTGAGTTATTTTATGTGAGTGTATTGTTATTGCTTCCGCATTAATGTATGATCTTATATGTAGACAATTAAGAAAAAAAAATATGCAAACTTGGTAACATTTTTAGGTAAGTTCTATTGGATCCCCTAGTGGGGCATGACAAGTGAATTTAAACAAATTTAAATATAAAAAACATGCCAATGCTATTTGTATATTGGATTCTATTACAATTAATCTAGATGAATAAGATACTCTTGATAATTATGTTCTTGATGATAACATTGATATTCATGCTAGTGATTCTGATGACATGTATGATACTATTGATATTGATCATGATTTACCAACTATGCTTTCACAACCATTATCTATTACTCCTAGTTATGAACACAGTGACCACTCTTCACAGCAGGGTCCTTGTTTGGAACTGGCCATTGTTCCATATGTTGTGCTTGATGTTGCTCCTCTTGTGAGTTTCCCACCTTCCCAAAACATTATGGACTGAGATGGGGGGTAGGAAATACACTTGACTAGATCCTCTTGCACAGTGGATATTTTCTTTTCCTTTTTGTTTGCTTGTTTATCATGATGTTCTTCCCCCGTGATGTGTTTCTTGTTTCATGTTTTGTTTAGATTTCTTTAAATGAACCGTGTTGCTCTGTTGGAACAAGGTGATAAAGGATTTACAATGTCATTCATATTCTTCTATTTGTATCTCTTCTTCTATATGTCATTACATGTTATGTCATTCCAGTGCCATTTTTTGTGCCTCTGTGTTGTCTTCTTAGGATGGTGCAAAATGGCAACTACTTATTCTTTTTGGTCTTCATGATGCCGACTAAAAAGAATCTTCTTCGTAACTCTTACGTGCCTTTCTTCCATTGTGCTTGTATTTCTACTTCCTTTGGGGGATGGTGACAGTTCATTTTGACATAATTTTTATATACATGAGTTATCATAATACCTACTGACCCTAGAGTTGGTAAATCCCTTTCATGCTCTCTTGTTAAGGCAATTTCTCCTAGTGGAAATGTCTCTTATGGATGCATGTACGCTCCATTAAAGCAATTTCTCTTGTTAAGGTATTTGAAATATCTTTAATGTAGAGGCATACATTCCACTCAAATTTTGCATACACACACACGCACGCACACACACACATGTGCATGCACACGCGTGCGCGTGCACACACACACACACACACACACACTGATTAGATGCTATTTTTTAGTGGATCCTCAGACTGATCCCCACTATACACATTTGGTCCTTTGACTGGACACCCTTCTTTGATCCCTAAGGAAGCATGCATCTCCTTAGGACTGATCATGCTCAATCCATTATTAGAAGAACTTTCCTTTAAGGGTTGATCCTTGTTGATGGATTAGAATAGCATAACACAACTTGTCAGACAATTCAATTCCATATTTTTCATCTCTCTCTCTCTCTCTCTTATTTTGGTTTTAGTTTTGATGAGGACTTAAGTCACTTGGGGCTTGATATATCTTCATCTCCTTAACCTTGATGAGATCACCATATGCATTTGATCTACTTTATTGTGATCGTGAACTTTTCTCATACTCCTGATAAAGTGGGGGATAAATTTACCATCCTAAAAAGTTATCACCCATCAATTGGATGTATTTTAGGACCTAACCTAATTTTAGTGATTCCTAGATCTGCATGCTCGATTTCCCGCATCTTCCACTTTCTTCCCCTGAGAATTTGCACACTGCCCGAGTCCTAGAATCCCTTGGGAATTAACCCCTCTAGGACTAGGTCGACCTAAGTCAGCCTTGTCCAAGGCTGACCCAATTTATCCTTGTCCTTGGGGGTTGTTCCTTAGTGGACTCCTTAATCTATATGGGGGTGTTTCATTCCCCAATCCCAGTTTAGTCGGCCTAACAATTATGAATCTCAAAATTAGTATAAAAGGGGGTCTCTCCTCTCATTTTTGACACCTACAATATATCCACTATTATTATGAAATCAATTTCTTATGCAAAATATCTCTCAAGTGCAATAATTCAAGTTGTTCAATTAAGGTGGTGGATTCAAGATTTGAAGGAAAGCATCCTATCGATATGATTACAATGTAGAGGAGTTGAAGAAAATATATGTATAGTTATAAAACCTAAAGTTAAATTTAGAAAGAAACATATCATTTATAAAACCTATCGTAATATATCATTTTTTGTTTGACATTTTTTGTCACAACTAGAGAGTTCTCACCACAAGAAAATAGATTGACCATTTTCTATCAAAACCATATGTGCAGATATAAACATTAAGTACAACATGTCCAATTTTTTTGCAGATATACACATTAAGGATTGTGTCAAATAATACAAGGGAATCCGATCAAAATAGGGAGACAATCGCTAGATTGTTGTCTAACTTTCAAAGAGAAGGCGATGACAAATATTGTTGTCCATGCAAGAGTTTTAACGGCTTAAAGACAAGAAGAATCAAAATCAAAACAGCAAAGAGACATTGTAGGGAGAATGGTCACATTGAAGGGGGGTTTGATTATCATCCATTGGTAATTGTTGTTTGTTATATTATTTTCATAATTAATATACATATGAACCATGGAAGGAGGTTTGATTATCACATTGAAGGGGGGTTTGATTATCATTATTTTTTATATAGGTCAACCTCCCCAGTGTAGTGTGTGATACGAACCACCACATCTTAGAGGAACATGGGGGTGTGAATATAGAGGAACATGGAGGTGTGAGTATTGAAGCTGAAGATCATGATCCAATGGAAGATGACAATCATGCGCCAAAAAACACATTTGAAGATGATGGTATGAATGCATTGATTGTTGACACTGGTGCTACTGGTGCTACTGGTGCTATTGATGATGATGATGATGATGATTATGATGAGGATTACATTAACGTCGTCCATGATATACCTCTACTTGAGAAGGCAAACATGGCCCTTTACAAAGGCTCCCAATCTACTCTTCTCTCTGCTTTATTGTTGTTGGTGAATTTGAAGGTTATGAATGGTTTATCCAACATAGCAATGTCACGTATGCTAAGTTTTGTCATATACATCATGTTATAGTTTATAAAAGGTGAAACATGTACCATTAATATTGTTTATAGTAAATACTTATATTTTTTGTGTAGATTGATAGGTGATTTTCTGTTACCACCATCAAATATTCTCCCTTGCTCGTATCGAGAATTATATGCCACTATGAAACATATTGGAATGGAGTATCAAGCAATAGATGCTTGTCCCCAAGATCATATTATTTATCATAAAGAACACAAAAAATGTAACAGAATGCTCTGAATGTCATATGAGAAGATATTGAGATGATCAAATGACAAAAAAGGTACCTCGCAAGGTTCTTCGTTATATCCCCATTATTCCACATCTAAAATGATTATTTAGGTGCAATAGCTTGGCACAATTTATGGATTACCATGCACGTGGCAGGAGTCAAGATGACATTATTTGAATGCCTGTGGATGGTTCATCATTTATGGACAAAGAGGAAAAGTGGCCACAGTTTAAAGAAGAACTTTGAAATCTCAGGCTTTCTCTAGTAGCAGACGGTGTCAATCCGTATGGAAAGATGATATATGTTTACTCAGTGTGGCATGTTTTTGTTATTAATAATAACCTTCCACCATGGATGTCAATAAAGAAGGAGCACATTATGTTGGCAATAATTTTTCCAAGTATTTTATTATTTTATAGTTACCTACATGTAATTACAAGTCTTGGAGTGAAATGACCACAATAATTATCTGATGTTGTTGTTAATTCAACTAGGTAAGTACTAAGTGAAAGATATGAATGTATATATTGCTCCTCTTATCAATAAGTTGTTAGTGTTATGGAATGGTTTCACTATGTATGACATCTCTAGACCAATTGGACAAAGACAATTACAATTCCATGCAATGCTTGTGTGGACAATTCATGATGCTCCAGGGTTGACACATTTCTATGGTATGTTATGGTGAATTCTAGTTTTACGCGATAATTCTAATTCTAAAAATTAACATATTTAATCCAATTGTATCGTTATATTGTAGGTCTTCAAACAAAGGGAAAATTTTCATGTCCAATGTGTGGTCCAAAGATAAAATCTCGTCATTCCAAAAGTTTAAAAAAGTGGGTGTTTGATGAGTATAGGCACTTCCTCCCCATAAATCATAAGTATCGAAGTGCGGAAAAATGTATTTTCAATTGGAAAGAAGAGACTACATCAAAGCCTTGAAGAATGACACCTCACCTATGGAAGTTGGAATATAATAGAATTGGAGGTAATATCGTTCCACCTAATAGTTGATATTTCGATTGTGTTTTGTTGGCTAATTATGTAGTTGATGACCTTGAAGGTCATGAAGGCATCGCTGACTAACTTTCAAAGGGACTAAAATGTTATCTCAGAGAATTTAGTAGGCTGCCCTACTATAAACAACTACAAATTGTGCATTTGTTTGATACTATGCATATTGGAAAGAATGTAACAGAGACACTATGGAAAATATTGGATGGAAGGCGTGACAAATAAAAACTTGACAAAATTTGCAGTCACATTCATGATTCCAATCATGCAATGAAAAATATCATTGAATCAAATACCAATGGAGACCGGATTAATGCAAGTGCTCTTCCTTGGTTATTAACAGAGCAACAAAGTAATGCCATAAAATAAGTCATACGCAAAATTTAATTTCCTATAGGATTTTCTATGAATATAAGCAATGTCATATCAAAGAAGAGTGATTTTGGGTCAAGGATGAAAATGCATGATTGGCATACCTTCATCAAGGTAAGTCACAGTATTTTATATTTACAATATATTTTTGTAACTGCATTCAATTTTCATTCTATGAAATGATCAGTTGACAATTGTTGTAGTATTTGCTACCCCTATTGCTCCCTGATAAATTTAACAATAATGTCAAACAAGTGATATATGATCTTGGAAAATACATGAGGTAAGCAATGATATTTGTTCAATATATCAAACAAGTAATACATTGTAAATTCTTGTATTTATATATTTTTGTGTCTTCAATCCCTTGTAGGTGGTTGTCATCTAAAGAAATCCATAAAAAAGATATAAAATATTGGAAGAAAAAAATTTCTCATCTAATGTGTGAAATGCAAAAGTGTTTACCTTCAACATTTTTCAATGCACAAGAACACTACCTCATACACCAAGTTGAGGAGATTGAATTATGTGGACCTGTACATGCTAGGTCAATGTGGATGGTTGAGAGACACTTGAAATTTTTGAAGGGTTTGCTACGAAAAAGAGCACGTCTCGAGGGTTCTATGGTTGAAGGATATATGGTATACCATATGATGGTGTGCATTACTCAATATCTTCCTAATCTTGTAGCAAAGACCCATATAGATTGCATTTGGGATCTCGACTCCATTAAAAAATTCAAAGGGGAGTACTTGGTGGGAAACGGTAGATTTAAGAAACTGAAAGGTAATAAATGGTGAGATGTTATTATAGTTAATTAATTCTTAATCTTCAAAATAAATCTTTTGTAACTGATCATCTATTTACTTTTGTACAGTTGCTAAAGAGTGGGATGCAATACATTTGTTTATTGCAAACAATCAAGTTTGGATGACGGTCTGGATTGAACGATGTCAACATTATGGTCATAGATTAAAATGGGAATCTGTGTCTTCATTGGTTATACAAGCTCATAGTAATGGAGATCTCAATGTTACACAAAAGGGAATAGATTTAGCATATGGTTTAAGAGATCACCAGGTACTTATAAATTTGTAAATCAACCATATGTTTTCAACTCGTGATGCAATAATTTATACATGTTTGACATTATTGTAGGTGAAACACCACAAGGCTATGTTCTGCAATGGTTATAAATTTCACATCAAAAAGTTGGATGACACAAAGAGAACTTGTGATTCTGGGATAAGTGCAGTCTTCCAGGTGACCAATATTTCATCTAGAAATGACTTACATCCTTGAGAGTCGCAAAATTGATACTATGGTATTTTGGTTGATATACTTGACTGTGACTTTAATTCCTTCAAATTAGTTCTCTTTGTTGTGAATGGTACAGACTACGTCTCAATCAAAATGATCCTGATAGAACTGTTATTGAACATGACAGTGAATTTCCAATGATTAATACAAGGTTGTTTGAGCCAGTTGGGGAAGAGCCCTATGTTCTTCCAAGCCAATGTGAGCAGGTATTTTACTTAGAGGGTCCACATAAACTGGGTTGGTCATTTGTTGTTAGACATGATCCAAGAGGAAGGCCAATAAAGTATAATGTGATGGAAGAAGAAGATACTAAGGAAGAGGAAGAAGTGGATGATGATGTAGATGATGATCATGATCGAGAGTTAGTCGAAGAAGAATATGAAGAAGAAGACGACGATGATGATGAGGAGGATGATGATGATGTTGATGATGACAACGACGATGATAGTGGTGGTGGTGATGTCATCAATGACGATGATCTTGATGATGAGATGGATGAAGAAGAATATCAATGACATGAATGAAATGTATAATTATGCCAGATGTATGGCATATTTTAATGATTGTTTTGGGTTAAAATCTGCACTTTTTCCACTAATGTGCTTAGGGTTTCATATTAATGGCATTTTTGGTTTATCATGAATATCTAACTACTCTTATTCACCTTATTTTATATGTCCTACTTATATCTTCGATCTTTTGTTAAGAGAAATTTTATTCTAAAAGAGTGTATTTAATCTCTAAATACTATCTTATGGGATTTGCTTCTGATAATTTTATATTTCCTTGCACATCAATGATGTTAAATCACAGGGGATTCTCTTTGTTCCCTGCAATGGAGTGAGCTTATTCTGAAAGTATAAATAGATAATTTTAACAATGTATAATGTCCTTTACAAGATGTAATAAAAACCATGGAGTGAACTATGTTTGTTTGATTATATAACTATTATCTTTTGTCAAGTATCCCACACAATCTCATGGATTGTCAAGTATAAGTCAATACATACCATAGAGATTAATGTCTTTTACCATTTGTAAAATATCTCTCATTGCCACATGTCTCTCTCATTTCATAAAGTGCAGGTACCAGCGAATAGGTATTTGTGAGATTTTCTTCCTCGAGCGATGAAAATGTAGGAATGAAAGAAGAAAGTGAGACATTTAGTATGTCTAAATCAAGGAGATCGACTCGAGGTCAAAAGATCAGAAAGAAATTCAATAAACGCATGAAATTTTTCCTTGCTTAAGGGGGGTCATTTTCTTATGATGATGAGGGCAAAGGCGACTTTGAGGTGCCCTTTAGGTACAAACATCTACAAAAACAATGGGTCCCTGACGAACTTCCTTCAATAAAAATTAATTTTTGTGTTAGAGAGAGGATATATCACATAGCACCGTCTTCATTACATGGTTTGGGCCTATTTTCCATGGATGGCATAAAGGTCTCTTACAACAAAGTTGTTGAATTGATGGAGTATATCAGACCTTGTTATGATTACAGTAGTTGGATGCAGATTGTTAGATATAAAAAAAAGTATGTGTAGGTATGAACTCGCGGAAAATTATATACAACAAAAATTCAGTGAACAAAGTAAAACAGTAGCTATATACATTGACAGAAGGCCAAAAGCATCAGGTAATATTGCAGGTTTTATAAATGGTACACGACCTACATCAACTAAGAAGCAACCCAATTGCATATTTGAGGCGCGTGAGGGAAATTGTGTATTTCTATGTGCGATCAAATCAATACATGGAGGTGAAGAGCTGCTTGTCGATTACAATTTGAATCACATAGATACAAAAAAAAAACCCACTATCATGGACGAGGTGGTACACACTATGCACCATTTAAAATTGTTTAAAAATAAATAAAAAACTCTCTTCTTTTAATTGAGGCATTCTGATAATTGTCTATTATTCAACATAACTTAGCATAAGAACACATGTTTTAACATGTCTCAATAATTTTTAATTTTTGAAATACAGGGCTATAGTATGGATCAATAGCCACACGATATGCACGATGATGATGGTTCTCATGGGACTTCTTCTTCCCAATAGGTAAAACTCATTGTTGTTGTACAAATGCACATACAAGAAAAATGTTAATGTGTATTTTTTGTTATGTTTAATTATTCACTACTATTTTGGACAGCTTTTAAATAAAGTGCTAATAATATTGTTCTCACAAACGAATGTTGATCAGAAAAGGGAAAGGAACAAATAGTCCATGAGGAGCCGCTAGATGAGCAGGATCCATTCATTGTTGATTTTTCATTAGACGTTGATCCTGTGGTTGCACTGTAAAAAGTCCATGAAATTTCAAGAGAGTTAACTCGATTTGAAGATATTCAACCTCAGAAACTTGAAATATTAATGAGAGATGATAATTTGGCTCACCGTGTTCAGACTTATACAGTAAGTATTAATGTAGTTTTTAATTATAACAAAAGTTCAATAATGGTTTTTATAGTATACTCTTTTATTTGTCATTAACTAAAATACAAATGTGTTATTTTTACATAGGATGCTAAAAACATTTAAGGGTCGTGCCCCAGATGCAAATACTTTAGGCAGTTCAACTAGTTCGCATGTTCTATCGTCCACTTGTGTTTTGCTCGAACAATATTTTTTTTAATAGCTCTAACAATCTTGTCCATGGTTGTCCATATTTTGTTATGCTCTAACAATCTTATTTTTCAGCACCTACTATTGATCCTATGTTCACTACGCCACCTGCTACGAGGATCAAAACCATAGAGGTACTGCTACCTGCAATGTCGGCAACACGTAGCTGGGCCACAGATGTGATGGCAACGCCTATTAATGGTAAGTAGATTCATCTTTTTCTCTCTCATTTATCATGTGTTTATTTCAATTGAACTATTCTTTCTTAGGGGAAATTTTGTAATATTAGATTCATTTTATGTAGAAGGCAATGATGGAATTCATGGATGTACTTGTGTTGCATGTACGGGAACAATAGAGAAGTGTGATCAATTGCTCGTGAACATTGAAGATGGACTTCCCGTAAGAGTAGCCCAACTTCCAGGTACTTTAAAGAATGATCCTTTCTTTTACTATACAATCTTATTCTCATAATGTAATGCACTAACCCCCTGTGTAGTCCCTTGCAATAACTAATAATCTCGTTATTATTTTGCAGGGAATAATCTATTTTATGAAAAATTTAATGATGAATGTTTGTACATTTTCGGGCCGACCATACGCACATGGTATCATATTTTGATTTCATTGCTAGTTCATATTTCCTTTCATCCCTTTCTTCAAATATATTAAAAGGTAGCTTCACTTCATTTATGAATCTAACAATTTTTTTTCTTAAAAGGTGGCAATCACAAGATAAAGAGTTAAAGGATAAAATCATTGACTCTATGATAAAACTTTTTGGACCCAACGCCTTTCAAAGACTTAGGCTCCTTGAGAAAGCAGGGAAAACTTTGAAGTATATTAGGGACAACAACATGACCCAAATAGAATGCAACCCTTATTACGAGCGGCCCCCATATGTTCCTATTAATGAGTGGGAGAATCTTAAAAAGGATGCACTTGAGAGATGCTCAAGACATGATGGACAAATAGTATCACCTGAGGAAAGAAGGTACGTGATAATTTTAATAATGAGATTATGTACTATTTACTCTTTGTACTTATGTGATCTAACATATTTCAAACATCACGCAGGTTGCCTGACACATCAAAGGCAACAGAAGCAAGAAAAAAAAAGCACGGGCAACACAAGCTCGGCTCGGGTGGATATTCAAAACTTGTTGCATGAATTATAAGTAATAGTAAATGAGAAACTGTAAGAAAATATTTATAAATTGTAATCAATTTACTTTTTGATGAAATTCACTACGTACAATAAAAATGTAGACCTTGGAGTTCAAACAAAAGATTTCAGAAGAGGACAAGAAAGTAGGCTACAAACAAGGCTATACAATCGTGGCTGAATGATTTCGATCAAAGAGTGCGCAATGTTCTTCTAGTGGATCCATCAAAAAGGTAAATAAGCCAATTGATTTTTATTTCAAGTTGAATACTTTACCAATTACTCTATTTGATGTTAAGTTCCAACATAAAGTGAATATATTTGTTTTAAGTAAGGAAACAATGATTATATATTTGTTTAAAACTTTAAAGTGATTATATTTATATGTATTAAATTGAATTATTAACATTTCTCAACATTTTTCTTGTATTTATATGTATATATTATCGATAAATGCACTAATTATTTACATTGGAATGCAGTCTTCCGATCCTGAAACATTATTCGAGCACGACAGAGGCGTCGATTCAAATGTGCATTGTAGAACTCAAGGTATACATTTTCTATTCAAATTTTGATTATTGATTTATTAATACAAGTAAACATTTTAAATTGAATTTGGTGTAGTAATAAAAATTTAATTATAATTGCAGTTGCAAAGAATGTAGAGGTTCCCGATGAGCATGTTGAGGTTCAAGCCACCGAGCAAGAAGATGTGGTTGCACAAGGTAAAGAGCGTCACATTTATGTTTTTTAAAGTACTAAAATGCTTGTAACAATTATGATAATATGTTTTTAAATGAACCCCAATTATGATAATATGTTTTGAATTTAACCCTTTTATTTTTTATTGCAGAGGGCCCGCCTTTGCAAAGGAAAATGAGATCACGTCCATGGGCGAATATAAATGACGATGCCGAGATGGATATGCCTCTGCAAGATTTTAGAGAATCAGAAAAAAAAAAAAAAAAGATATGATTCTCATTTAATATGCAACTTATTTGATAATGACTGATGTTTATGTCTCAATGTTGTAATAATAAAATTATTATAGTTACTCTTATTTTTAAAGGTATACTTTGGTATATTTTTAAAGGAATGCATGATATGATTAAATTATATACATGGTATACTAATATGTTAGATTTTAAGATAAGTGGTCATAGAATTAGGTAATATGTATCTCCTCTCATACAATTATGAATCTTGTAGGTTTGGGATCATGGGTATTACCTTAATATCTTACAAGAATTGGTTCTCCATCGTAGTTATGAACCGTTGGGTAGGTAACCTTATGAGGAGGTCTACGTATAAATTATTTGTAGGTAGAATCTAATTAGGATCTCATCTTTGTTCACCTAATTGGGTGGCATCCAATGAAGACACTATCTGGGGACTCTACCCTAGAAAGGGGTTACGTAACCAATTCTACCATCCTTTAAAAGATTGGTTTTAAAGTTAAACCTAAACTATGATGTCTCTGTGAGTTATGTAGGTAAGGTCATCTATGATGAGTCCCTCGGGCATTAGGTCTGGCCCTTAGGTCTTGTAATTTTGAGTTCTTCCTTGATCTTTCCACCCCTTACCAATCTTTTACATAGTTTGCATCACTTTAGAAGTTTAGCCAATTTGATGGTTGGGTAGAAACTTACACGACTTCAACCACTTTTCCTTGGAACTTGCAACTTCAAATATGATCATTACAGCCCAAGTCTATGCTCACCAAACTTAAACCACATTTTATGATAAATAACAGAGATAATTAGTGGCAAAACCATCTTTGGTGGTCACTTTCTTCACTTCTACTAGGTTGTAATGCATTGGCCAGAACTTACCAATGGTTCAGTCATCTCATATGTGCCCCTCACAAACCTTTATTTTAATATCTTGAAGGCAACTGGATCTCATGATAATTTTTTCCACGTTCTCTAAGCCCTGGTGGAAATAACTAACAGTTAATTTGGGCTAGGCATGTGTCATTTCTATTCAATCCATAGTTCCACAAAGTTTCCAAGGGCTTAAATTTTGGGATGGAGGGGGGATGACAACAAGGTGGTAGTGGGGGGAGCTCTGAAATATTTTTAGTACTGCAAAATAGTTATAAAAATATTATAAGCATAAGAATTACAAATGAAACTTTGGTGAACTAATGTCAAACATTTGAATTGCGAAAGTGAACATTAACTTGGATTCAATCCTCTTCTTTCTCTTCTTATTACTCCTCAACCCTCTTTCTTTTAACTCTCATTCTTTCACCTTACACTTGCATCTATTACTCACACTATCAGCTGCTTGTTGATTTCTTTTCCTTGTTGAGTGGAAATCTTGTTCATCCATGCCGAGGTAGAACTTTTAGTTATGCCTGTCACCTTCATCAAATAATGCTCTTTGTTTTGCCACATGATGCCCTTGTCTACTTCTTTTTCTTACTTCCTATTGCTTCTGATTTTCCTCATATTTTAGTTTTGGAAATCTTGCTTATACATGCCAAGGAAAAGCTTTCAATTATACTTGTCACCTTCATCAGTTGATCTAGCTTTGATTTTTCCCATGATTGTCCTTGTCTACTACTGATTCTGCCTCTTGAAGATTTTAATAATATTCAGGAAGGTTATGTGTAGTTAAACTATTTTGGAAATAAATCTCATTATATATATATATATATATATATATATATATATTTATTATATAGACTACCGTCGCAATTACGATGAAATCCAGAGAACGATCGATACCAGAGCTAAACATGCGACATCTAGATGTCATACATTGTCGACAGCTGGAGGTCACACATACAGCATATCCATCGCACACCCATTGTACTTGCGACACTCATAAAGTATAACGATGACAGGTTGACAATCTAAATGGTGCACACTATGACGGTCAATACCTAAATGCAACATTCAAATGTCACAATTACCATAGTAAAAATGGGTAACGACAGCATGCTAAACATCACAGCCAGTGCATATTGCGACAGTCATTTTCATCGCAATAACAACAGACATAACAGTCGTCGGTGATTCTGACACCAAAATTGCAACACCTGCTTGCGTCGCTTGACCGACGAGGTAGTGTCAGAATTGCGACACATAGTCATCAAAAAAAGGACTCAAATGTACTAGTGACTATGGGCCATTCTACTTTTGTGTGTATTCTAATTGATATGGATGTATCTCAACTGCTTCCAGTGGATGTGTTGCTTATGGTTGGGGATAGGCCATGGACTCAAGTGTTGTATTATGAGAGTCTCTTTAATTTGTCGGTGTTCCTTCTCTAATGTACATGTAGCTACAAATTGCACTCTTATGCGCTGAAAAGGTGTTGCTACTTGGTGGAAGGTTGCAAGTAATGATCATCTGGCAGTTCATGCTTCTGATTCTCTTTTTGATTCCTCCTCTGAGGATTCACAGAACCTAATTAATATCTAACCCCTACAAAAAATCTTGATGTTGCCCCTACTACAAATCCAGCTCTGGTTTCTTCTACTAATCCAAGTCTTTCTCATGTTGCAACTCTTTTTTGTACCCTTTATTCCACTGATTCTACACCCTTTGGCCATGATGACCTCTTTGCTCCATCAACTTTTGTTGTTTCCCAGCACCGTGGTTCTTTTGAGGATGTTCATCTTCTTTAGCACTCTGGTCGTTGTGCAGATAGCTCCCCAAGAAATGTCTCCTTCATGTGGGGATCCTAAAGATAGTATCACCTGGATAGTTGTCTGACAACGTAGGAAGAACTCTCACTCATCTTCGTGTGTGGCGTGAGTTTGACTCCTTCTTTTGGTGCTAAGCCTTTATGCTTTGTGTTTTTTTGGTCTTTGTTAACCTAGGTTATGCTTTTGATGGTCTGAATTTCTTTCACACCTCATTTTGTAAGGGTCAGCCCCTTGTTAGGTTTCTTTAATAATTAAATAAGTTTCAATACATTCAATTTAAGTGTTAATAAATAAGGAACAAGTAACAATGTAATAAGAGTAAAGAAGTTGGCCAAACAATTCAATGACACAAAACGATAGTAATTGAATGCAACTGAGTACAGAAATGGAAATAATTAACAAATGATATCCAATATATTTTTTACATAAGGTTGACCAATAAACATATAAATACATGCACATAAATACTTATGTGCATACGCACATGTAGATACATATATATACTTAGATACCTATATATACATATGATCAATTTAACTATTTCAGGGTTTCAATTTGATTGTTTGAGAGTTATGTGTGTGTGTGTGTGTGTGTGTGTGTGTGTGTGTGTGTGTGTGTGTGTGTGTATGCACCCTAAAATGGTCGCCTAGACTATGGGCCCCCATTCTTCAATTTATGAAATGACATAATCAATTTATCAAATTTATGAATCAACACTTTGCAACATTTTAATTCAAATCAATTTCCTTGATCAAATCATAATTAATTCAATTATTTCAATATTTCCTAAGGTTTGATCATTTCATCAATTATCTTATTTAATTAAAAGAAAAAAATCATTTTTATTAAATAAAATAATCTTATTTAATTAAAATCCCTTTTTAATTAAATAATTTTATCTTTTTTAATTAAATTCTCTCTTAATCAAATAACCTTATCTTATTTAATTAAAATCTCTCTTTTAATTAAATAAAATAATCTTATTTAATTAAAAGAAAATCTCTCTTTTAATTAAATAAATAAAACCCCCACTTAAATCCCTCTGTGTTGAAAAAAGGGAAATAAATTAAATAATAAATAAATAAAAACTCATTTTTCCTCTACACTTTCCAAAGTGGTGGGCTTTTTGCCTCTTAATCATAGCCTTTGATTTTGCCTTTTGAAGATATGAGCACATGGATCAACCAAGATTTAATCTCCACCATTGCTCGTTTATTTTTACCTCTTAATCTCTATCATCCATTTTTATTTAACAAGAAACCTCTCCTTCTCATTTGGATAATCAAGAGATACACTTTTATGTTATTGCTATGATGCAGGTTTGGAGAGCAATTTTGGAGGAGAGTTTGAGCATTTGAGCTTGAACCATGCAACTTCTTCTTATTGTCTTCTTCTCTCATGCATTCATGGCAATCCATTTAGAGTAGATTCATGTTAATTTAGATTCGTATTTCCTTTCAATGGATTATCTTGCATATTTCCTTCATAGATTAATTTGCATATTTCCTTTCATGCATTGTTATCATATAGATTAGTTTCCTTCCATGCATTGTTATCATATAGAATAGCTTTCATTTTCATTTGCATGCATATTTGGTGATCATGGAGGCTAACATTCTTGTTTTTCCTCTTTGAATCTCTTATTTCATGGTGTACTTGCATGGGCATAACTAGGTCTAAACTGAGGGCCTTCATCACAAACCATTGCACTCCATGAATAGGGAGCTATGAGTCACCATTTGAGACCTCATTCTTGAGCAATCTTGGATATAATGACTCATAGAAGTGTGTCACATTTTCAGCACACATTTTTGGTGCCCACCGTGGGGCAACCCACCTTTACATGTTGGTTTTGATTATTTTTGGAGCTAACCCCCTTGTGCAGATTTGCTTGGAGA
>MU226208.1:990255-1027029 GCA_018584345.1 Thuja plicata
AGCACCCAAGAATTCATTCTCACTTGATTCAATTTGTCCTAATCCTTTTGACAAAAGTGTTAACATGAAAGACTTCCCTAGAAAGGTTGAGATCCCTCAATATGACAAGTATGATGGGAATGGAGATACACATGATCACATGCGCCAATTTTATACCACAAGATTTGAGTTCCATCAAGATGACTCATACCTCATGAGATTGTTCCCAAGGATTCTTAAGGGTCAAGTGATGGAATGGTTCACCAACATAACTTCTCCCGTCAAGAATTTCAAAGAACTTGTCCATTGATTTGTTCAACACTTTGCATACAACCTTTCAATATCAATCACCATGTTCGAATTATGAAATTTAAAGCAAAATCAAGGGGAATCCTTTGTCACTTTCTTGCAAAGGTGGAGACGACAATTCTCTCGCTACTCTAGAACCATTCCTAAAAATGAGAAGATTGACATCCTCGTTAGCAGCTTGGTTCCCAAAATGCGGTATGAAGTTAGGAAGATGGTTTTTTATTCCTTTGACACCATGGTTGAAACCGCATGTAGGATTGAGGATGTTTTGAAAGAACAAGGAATTTTGACCAAACATGGAAACAACAACAACAATGGTCAAAATAACAACCCTAACAAGCATAAAGGAAAGAACTCACACTGGAATAGGAACAAACAAGTGGTCAATGATGGAGTTGTGGATTCCTCCCAACCCAAAGATCAAATTGTGCTCCACTTGTCTAGTGTTTTTCAAGCCATGAATCTCAACACATCTAATCAACAAGAGAGCAAGCCAAGATACCAAGATAGGCCTAAGAAATAAAGACATTAATTTTCAAAACTTGGTGACTCATATGAGTATGTCTTGAAAACACTTATTGCTAAAAACCTTGCACATCCTCAAGATCTTTTGAAACATTATATACTTGATGTTAAACCACATTGGTGGGATGAGAAATCCTTTTGCAAGTTTCATAATGATATTGGACATGACATTGAAAACTGCTGGAAACTCAAGCATATTATTCAAGATCTCATTGAGAGTGACAAACTTAAGATAGATGGATTAAAAACCAACGTCGATCATAAGACATTCAAAGAACCTTTGCCCAAATATGAGAAGGGGGAAACCTCTAAAGCTAATAATGGCAAAGCAAAGATCAATTACACCTACACAGATGCGGAGAATACTATCAACATGCTGGAGTTTGTAGAAGAAAATTTCAATATGATGAGGGGTAAAGATCCCTATGGTTATGATCTAGATGTGGACTCTCCTCATATCTTTGATGAAAAACCCGTCGTGGTCCTAAGGGGTCCTAACTCTAGAGTGTCATCACAAGCTCTCAATGTTGTCACACGAAGTCAAGGTCAAGTTGTCATTAGAGGACCCAATTTGAGTCAATCAAGTAAACCTAAGCAAGTGGCATCCAAGAATGTCACCTCAAAACCAGTAGTTAATCCTAAGTCAATCTATAGTCTTGTTGATCAGTTGCAAAGAACCCCAGCTTAGATTTTGATCTTTGAGCTCTTAGAGTTATCCTTGAGACACAAGAAATTCCTTGAGGATGTTTTGCGCATGGTAAACATCCCCAACAACTTAGATGTCGATCACTTCCAAAACACGATTAACCACATTGCTAGCCCTCATTACCTTACCTTTTTGGAGGATGATGATAAAGCCTTGAGCCACCCACACAATCTTGCTCTTAATATTGAGTTCATGATCCACATAACCCATGTTAGGCATGTGTTGATAAATGGGGGTGTTGGGCTTAATATTTGTTCCTTTAATCTTTTGAAAGAGTTGGGTTATTCTGAAAAAGTCATAGATACTAGGAAAAGGATCACTATCAAAGTCTATGATGAGGTGAAAATAATTTCCAAGGGGTTGGCCATCCTTCTTGTTAGGATTGGCCCTGTTGAAAAAGATATTTTATTTCAAATATTTGATGTTGGTCCCCTTGTGTATAATATCTTACTTGCTAGACCTTGGATTCATGATATGCAAGTGGTGTCATCTACCTATCATTAGTGTGTTAAGTTCCCTTACAATGGAATAGAGATTTGTATACCTGGGGATAATACTTTATTTGTTAACGCAATTTCAGTAGGAACTCATGTTCCCCTCAATAGAGAAGCAGAAGACTTCGATGCGACCTTAGCTGAATGTAAAGACAAGATTAAATTAGTAGACCTTGACATGGGGGTGTATCAACTCAACTCCCTCACAACATTACAAGTTTCACCTCGGTCTTATGGAAAACCTTCACAAGAAAAGAGACCCTCCTCTTTAGCTATGACTTTATTTGGCACGTTTGTAGAATCCTCGGTGCCTATTCAAGATGAGAAAGAAGAGACATTTGATAGAGATTGGATCTATAGAGAAGAGAAATATATGCACAATGAGAAATTCTCTCCCTCTCCTAAGGCTTACAGACGAGGGTATACTTTTGTCAGACATATGGGATATCCCAGACATGGCCCTCTTAATCACAGATTGGATGCTAGAGACAAACCTCTTGATCATGCTCTTTTGGACGCAAGTCTAAGAAGCCAATTGGCCTAGGATTTATGAATCACAACAAGCACACTACTCCTATCCTTGATAAGTCAGATAGTGAAGATGAAATAGAATACGTACCTAGTTTGACAAATCAACAAGACATGTGTGAATATTTGGTCCCTTCCACTAAACTCCTCTGGGGAGATTCAAATATTATGGTCACTCATGCGTCAGTTGCAACTTTAGAACAAGAATCAGATGTAGAAGATCCTTTCAGAGAATGTCAATGAAAGAACCTTGTTCATTTAATGGAAAGAGAAGGTGTTTCTCTTGATGACGCTAGACCTTCCACATCACAATGTTTCAAACCTTCATGGTGGAAGCATCCTAGTCATAGTTCAGACACAAGTTCATATGAGTATAAATGGGACTCCTTCTCAGAGCCTTCCATAGTTGACCTGGATGTTGATGTCATCCACACTTATAGTTCTCAACTTGAGGCAGATGATGATTCACGTGTAGGATTAGAGGATTCGAGCCCACGTGTTGCCTTAGTGGACGATTCTTCACTTGTTAGGATGAATCTTGATTTGGGTAGCCTAGAAGGATACTTCACGGACTCTAACTCTTTGATCACCAACAATAATATCATTCACATTTATAACCTTGAACCAGTCGTTGACTTGCCTCTTGTTCATCTTGATCCCATTGATTGGTCCCAACACTATCAAGAACCTAAGCTCTTAACATTTCAAAATGATTATGAGATAGCATGTTACCTAAATGTTATTAAACCTGTAGTCTCTTCCACCAGCAAATCGGCTACCAGCATGATAGAGCCAGACATCAAGTACCTTAGTCACAAGATAAAAAGAAAAGAAAAACAAATGAATAGGAGTTTTGATGGCAAAAACCACTGTGTGGCGGTGTCAGAACTAAAAAAAAAAGTAAAAGGAAATGACGTATCCAAGGGTGAAAACCTCTCTGAGGCGCCTAAGGATGAGGTACTTGATCATCTTCTTAGATACTTTCAAGATAGATCTTTAGTGCTTATTGAACCAGGTGTGTTGTTTGTTTCTCCTCATGGGTACACGATTCCTAAATCTTACAAGTTATTGTTCCCATGTACAAACAACATTGTTGAATATGAAGCTTTAACAAATGGACTTAAGATGGCCATAGAATGGAGAATCATAGAGCTACACATCTATGGGGATTCACAACTGATAATCAACCAAGTTAATGATGAATATCAAACAAAAAATGAGAAACTGGTACCTTACAAGCAAATGGTTGATTCCTTGAAATGATACTTCACATTTGTCATGTTTCAGCAAATGCCTATAGCAGAGAACAAAGCAGCTGATGCTATGGCTACACTTGCTTCACTCCTTTAGTTAGAGCAACATGAATCCAAATTTGAACTCCTGGTGGAAGAGCTACATCACCCTATCTATGAATCCCAAGAAATCCATGTCATTTGTACCTCGTTGGTCATGACTCATCCCGTTATGGTGTCATTTAATCATACCTTTGTGATGGCATTATACCTGAAACCTTTAACCGATCTGAACACAGAAACCTTACCTGAAATGCCTCTCACCATTCCCTTATCACTGGTGATTTGTATAGGAAGGGTCTCGATCGAATACTTCTTAGATGCTTAGAAAAGAAATAATCTGACCAAGCATTAGTTGACATCCATGAGGGCATCTATGGGGGACATTCCAATGGTCTTTCCATGGCTCAAAGGTTTCTTAGGGAGGGGTATTATTGGCCTATGATGCAGATTGACACAGTAGATTTTGCAAAGTCATGTGAAAAGTGTCAAAAACATGGTAACCTGATACATGCTCCAGGCGGGGAGCTCATTCCTTCTATATCTCATTGGCCATTTCAGTGTTGGGCCTTTGATCTTGTTGGGTAGAATCATCCCAACTCATCAGGTGGATACAAGTTTATTATCACTGCTACTAATTACTTCACTAAATGGGTAGAATTTGTCCCACTTTTTGTTGCCTCGGGCAAGACAATCTCTCTATTCATTCTGAACCATATCATCTGTCGATATGGAGTCCCTTATGAGATTATCACTGACAGCGAAGGCCAGTTCAAAAATAAGGACCTTAAACAACTCTGCCAAAAATTCAAGATTAAACAACATTGATCCTCCATTTACTTCCCACAAGAAAATGGTCAAGCAGAGGCATCAAACAAAACCATTCTTAAAATCTTACATAGAACAGTCTGTAAGAATGGTAGAGATTGGCACTTACAGATAAATCTGGCTTTGAGGGCCTATAAAATGAGTATTCATACTCGTACTGGGGCTACTCTTTTTTCCCTAGCATATGGTGTTGAAGCAGTGTTACCTTTGGAGGTTGAGATTCCTTCACTTAGAGTTTCCCTCAAAGGTCTAGTTACAGATGAAGACTACCGCACCATGAGACTTCAAGAGTTAGAACTTCTAGATGAAAAATGTCAAGCATCATTTGACCATATGAGGGTTTATCAAAAACACATGTCCAAATCCTTCAACAAAAAGGTTCTCCCTAGAGAATTCTAAGTGGGAGATCTTGTCCTACGTGAAAATCCTAAGAATCAACAGCATAGAGATCAAAAGGGCAAATTTGAACCTAATTGGCTTGTACCTTACATCCTTACAACAGCTTTTGGGTCAGGTGCTTATTTACTATTTACAATAAAGGGAGAGAAGCTCCCTAATCCTATCAATGTCTTGCACCTGAAGAAGTTCTATCCATGATGCTCATTTTGTCTGGCAGCATCCTTTGTACATAATTATTGATCTTGAAAAAATTCAAAAAAATGATATATTGTCAAAAAATCTAAAAAGCAGAAAATGTCCTAATAAAATGATCATCTTAGTGAAAACTTAGCAATAGGCGCTTTGATGTATCTTCCAAAAAAATTATATATTCCAAAAATACAAAAAAATCAAAAAATTCAAAAATTCAAAAAAAATAGAAAAAGTGCCTTGGTGAAAACCTGGAAACAGGCGCCTTGGTAGAAAAAAATTGTAATAAAATCCAAGTGGTGAAAACTTGGAAATGGGCGCTACTTGAGGCCTTTGCACCCATGTTTCTTAGCACGTGTCCTTGACACTTAGCCTTTCTCCATCATGCCTTGTCCTTGTTGTC
Organism: Thuja plicata; assembly: GCA_018584345.1. NCBI lineage: Eukaryota > Viridiplantae > Streptophyta > Pinopsida > Cupressales > Cupressaceae > Thuja > Thuja plicata. The sequence continues at coordinate 995,908 of MU226208.1, forward strand.
TTGGTCTGGAATTGGTCTTTGTCTTTGTCTAGGGGACATAACTGTGTTAGCTTTGGTCTCTTGGATGTGTTAGTCTTTAGGACATCTCACAAATGGTGTTTTTCAACACCACCCCCACTATGTTTTTCAAAACAACCCCTGACATCGAGTTTTTTTCAACACTTATCGGTTTGGTCTTACCCAGTTTTGTCATATGATCTTTCCTACTTACGAGCATCCAATCCTTATCCTAGGAACTCAGTATCAGTTAGCATGCTTAAATTTTTAAACACAACACTTAATGCCTGAGTTATGTCATGATCTTTTCTTTGTGTGATGACTGTTATTGATTTTCGTTGAGTTTCCTTGTCTAATAAGTCTCTCCAGGATGCATAGCTAGAGGACTTGGGGCATGGGGCATGTTTTTATTTTCTTTTTGCTTGTAGGTGTGGTATTGAAACTCTTGAGTGTCTCTTTTTATTCCCTTGAAACACTTAGGAAATTTGAGGCTTCGTCCTTCACTGTTTGGCACAACCATTCTTCTGGTCATCCTGGCATCTATGCCTTGATGCGAGTGTGGTTTTGCTACATTAAATTTGGTAAGCTAACAACGAAGTCATCTTGACCTTTATGTATTTGATGCTTCTGCTAGAATCTTTCCACATTCCAATCCGATATAAATCACATTCATATCTTCATAGTTGCATGTGACTAGTGATGATTGTGTGATTTTCCGATGTTCGTTAATAATGGCCCAATGATGAAAATAAGTTTCTTAACATTCTCTAATGAATTACGAACACAAATTCCTATGTTACAACTACTCTATTGCAAGTACACTTTTGCATTTTCATGTATCTTGCATTGTTAGACCTCATGATTAGTTTGCATTTTAGGCTGCATTATGAGTTTGAGAGGGTTTTCCTTCATCTTGTGTGTGGACTTTTATCAACTGTGATCATGTTTGATCTTCATTTCCTTATCTTCTTTCGTGATCTCAATCAAAATTTTCTATCTTAAACAGTTGATTGATTTGGGGGCATTCTCTTTCTTAAGGAAAATTCTCTTTCTTCTCTCCATTTCTTTCCACCTCTTCCAAACTTCTATCTTCCATTCGCTTTCACCCCACTTCTTTTCTTCTAATTCAACCTTGGGGCATAATCTTTCATGCTTGATGATCTATCTTTGTTTGGTGATCCTTATATATTTCATCTTACATCAAGAACCTTATCTTTAGTTTGATTTGATCAAATTTATCAATTTGTTGTTTCTCCTCTACCTCATTTTAATTTCGATCACGAGGGGGCAGTACCTATCAAACTTCAATCCTTGAATCATCTTTATCAATCCTATCAATTGCTCCGCTTGGGGCAACCTTTCTTGAGATTCTTATATTGGACATGTCAATTACCTATTTACAGGGGTGTTGACCTTGGCTTTTTCAATCAACTTATCTTTGTCCTTATGTGTTCCCGTTTTTCGATCACACGTCTGGGTTGTTTTGTGATCCCAAATCGATCTCACACTTCAACTGCATTCTTTGACTACATGTGTTCCCATAGAGATCACACATTAGTCAAAGAGGGGCAAATGTATGCACCCTAAAATGGTCGCCTAGACTATGGGCCCCCATTTTTCAATTTATCAAATGACAGAATCAATTTATCAAATTCCTGAATCAATGCTTTGCAACATTTTAATTCAAATCAATTTCCTTGATCAAATCGTAATTAATTCAATTATTTCAATATTTCCTAAGGTTTGATCATTTCATCAATTATCTTATTTAATTAAAAGAAAACATTTCCTTTTTATTAAATAATATAATCTTATTTAATTAAAATCTCTTTTTAATTAAATAATTTTATCTTATTTAATTAAAATCTCTCTTAATTAAATAACCTTATCTTATTTAATTAAAATCTCTATTTTAATTAAATAAAATAATCTTATTTAATTAAAAGAAAATCCCTCTTTTAATTAAATAAATAAAACCCCCACTTAAATCCCTCTTTATGTTGAAAAAAGGGAAATAAATTAAATAAAAACTCTTTTTTCCTCTACACTTTCCAAAGTGGTGGGCTTTTTGTCTCTTAATCATAGCCTTTGATTTTTCCTTTTGAAGATATGAGCACATGGATCAACCAAGATTTAATATCCACCATTGTTCATTTATTTTTACCTCTTAATCTCTACCGTCCATTGCTCTTTAAAACGAAACTTCTCCTCATTTAGATAATCAAGAGATACACTTTTATGTTATTATTATGTTGCAGGTTTGGAGAGCGATTTTGGAGGAGAGTTTGAGCATTTCAGCTTGAACCATGCAACTTCTTCTTGTCTTATTCTCTCATGCGTTCATGGAAATCCATTTAGAGTATATTCATGTTAATTTAGATTCATATTTCCTTTCAATAAATTAATCTTGCATATTTCCTTCATAGATTAATTTACATATTTCTTTTCATGCATTGTTATCATATAGATTAGTTTCCTTCCATGCATTGTTATCATATAGAATAGCTTTCATTTTCATTTGCATGCATATTTGGTGATCATGAAGGCTAGCATTCTTGCTTTTCCTCTTTGAATCTCTCATTTCATGGTTTACTTGCATGGGCATAACTAGGTCTAAACTGAGGGCCTTCATCACAAACCCTTGCACTCCATGAATAAGGAGCTATGAGTCACCATTTGAGACCTCATTCTTGAGAAATCTTGGATATAATGACTCACAGAAGTGGTCACATTTTCAGCACACACACACACACACACACATATAAGGGTATCAATCTAACTATATAAGGGTTTCACTTTCATTTTTTGAGGTTTGTATAAATGTAACAATAGAGAATATATATATATATATATATATAAAGAATAGAAAAGTGAAAGTGATTTGAATGTCAAGGAATCAAAACAAACTATGAGGATGTGAAATAGAAATGAACATTAAGGAAACAGTGAAAAGGATAGATACTTGGAATTGAATTGAACAGTGGCATGAAAGATAGATCAAAAACCACTGATAGAAATGAATGTTGCATGGCTCGATCTAGGAGGAGTCAAGCGTATTGAATGGAGTTGTAATGTGAATAGGCGTCCCCTTAGTTGAATATAAGGTGATTTTATGCGCAATAAATACAGCTGCATGTTGTAGCATAAGGTGGTCGCGGGAAGTAATGACAGTGAGGTTGGTGGAAGTAATGGCCATGTGAGAGAATGATAAATTGACATGAATACAACATTTGAGTTCTTGGCATCAATTGAGGGACTTACATGTGGCAATGTTTTGTTGTTACTGTAGTTTGAGGTTGAGGTGGTGAGGCTCATGTGAGTGTAAACAGATGATGTGTACCTAATTGGACTTGTTTCCAATTTGAGTGGATGCTTGTGTCATTTTATCAAGTGTAGTTGGGAAGATCCCAAATTCACAAACATGTTTTCTAAGAGTAGGATTGAAAACACCATAACTTAAATAGAGGAAGGGATATGACTATTGTTATTGAACTAGTTTGTGACATTGGACTCTTCTCTGCTACACTAAGGAAAAATAGTACAAGCATCATGTAAACCCTAACATTGGAAATGAAAGTGAAAACCCGTAACACTAAAATTGAAACCCTATAACATATAAATTGAAATGAAAGTGGACACCATTCATAGTCAAATTTAAACCCTATAACAAGTAAATTGGGAATAAAGTGGAAAACATTAAAATTCATATTGAAACCATAAAACAAATAACTTATTAAAGCCTTAATCCCTAAGATTAGAAATGAAATTGAAAACTCTTAATAGTCAAATTGAAACCATGTCACAAATCAATTGAAAAGAAAGTGGAAATCATTAATAGTCATATTGAAACCATAAAATAGATAACTTATTAAACCCTTAATCCCTAACATCAGAAAATAAAGTGAGAACCCTTAACAGTAAAAATGAAACACTATAACAGATAAATTGAAAAGAAAGTGGAAACCATTAACAGTCATATTGAAACCTTAAAACAAATAACTTATTAAACCCTTAAATCCATAATAATGGAAATTGAAAACCCTTAACAGTAAAATTGAAAACCCTTAACTAGCTTTTTGTCTTGAAATCTCTCCATATTTTTTATTGATTTTGTTCAAATAGAATAAATATATTCAAAGAGTTATGTGAATATCTAGGCAAGCATTTGCATAATAAAAAATTAAATGTATTTCCCTATTAAAATTGAAAAACATTTGTGTGATTTTTCTAGATTTGTATAAATGCTTTTGTATTAATACTAACATTTCTACAAAAATTCAAAAGTGCTCAATAAAATGATTGAATTGCTCAACTATTTTATATTGTATTGCTAAATGAATATTAAGTATTGTATTATTTCTTACACTTGAGTAATGTAACTATAGTAATCATAAATATATGCTTGATCCATACATCATATTAGTACATAACACTTTATATATGGATTGAATGACAATTGATTTAATCATTCCCTTATAAAAAAATTATAGCTTAATCTTTGCATATCTAATTAATAACTTTCAAGATTTTGAATGCTAAACCACTCACAAACATTCTTATAAGTCATACTAAACACAAATGTGATACACTTGACCATTAAATAATCTATGCACTCTTAATTTCCCAACTCCATATTATCCTAAAGGTCATTATTCAATCTTCTAACTTTGCATAAGCCTTCTATCTAGATTGGCTTCTGTGGTTTATAAATTCATAATATATGTTGCAATCTCTAAGTCTTTCAAGCTTATAACTATGTGATTCAAAATTAGGCAATGACCTCATGTTTTCTGGCAATATGATAGTATAATTCAAACAATATAAAAGGTTAACAAGTGCACATAAAAAATAAATTGACATGAGGTCGCGGTCGAGGTCTCCGTCGCTCCAGGCTCTTCCTGTCGTGGCTTTCTTTGTTGTATCTCCTCCTTCCATGAGGGATGTTTCCTCCCCTATGCGGTCAGTGGTCTCTCCTGCATGGGATGTGGTGCTCCCCTCCATTATGGAAGCGTCCTCTCTTTCTCGTGCTTCTATCGCTGATGGAGTTACCCTTTCTGCTATGTCTTCTATAGGTGTTGTTGTGCAGTGTCTTCCTTCAGTTGTGCCTCCTACTGATGTGTTTCTTGCACCTTCTCTTAGCCCTACCCAGTCTAGGGTTGTGCGAAAGTCAGTGCCTAATGTGGTGTTGGTTAGGGTTTTTGTGGCAGGTTCCTCCTCTTTCTGGGCTTTTGGTCCTACAATTTCTGAGGGATCGAGGGAGTCCTTTTCTAAGATTGTGTCCAAGTATTTGGTAGTGGAGAAAGGATTTAAGGTTTTGACCCCAATTACGGTGTGTGGTTCCCTATAGGTCAGGCTCTCTTCTAAGGTTGAAGGGGATTTGGAGAGCAGTACAGAGATTTTTAAATCTCATGGATTGATCTATCATTTTAGGGGTTTCTGGCCCATCCTTCCCCTATTGCATGATTGGATCACTCATAAATGGGAACCATTGCTTTCAGGTGTGGTTCACATTTTCCCTATGGCAAAGGGGTTCTTCATTGCAAAGTTTGACCTGGCTAAGGATAGAACTAAGATTTTGTGTGATAACATTTTTTCCTAGGAGGATGGTAAATTTATGCTTGTGGCAAATCCATGGCACCCAAATTTTAATCCTTCTTCTAAAACCTTCACTAAGATCCATAAATGGGTTAGACTCCCTAATATCCCTCTTCATCTTTGGCATGACTCCATCCTTGAGGAAGTGGGTGAGGCTTTGGGGGATTTTCTAATGTTGGATCATGATTCCTACAACATTTTTCATTCTAGTGTTGCTCGTATTTTAGTTGATCTTGACATCTCGAAGGGTCTCCCAGCTGAAATCTAAATTGAATCAACATCAGGATCTTGGATCCAACCGCTTGACTACGAGGGTATCCCCTTCATATGTCAAAAATGCTTTAAGACTGGCCACATTTCCTCCCAATGTGACTTGGAACACAAGAAAAAGAAATTTTCTCCCTCTTGGTGAAAGGGGGCTTCCACAAAACATTACACAGTTATTAAAAGTTCTTCTCAATTTGGGAAGAAGGATGATTCAGTTCTTCCTCCAGCTGCCCCTGCGGGGTCAATGGTGGCTACTAGTTTTGAAGTGGTGTCTGCTGAAGACTCCTCTGCTCTTCTTCCGCGGGTTGTTGCTGGTGGTGGGTCTATGTCTACTGGGGAAAAACCAGATCATTCTATGTTGGAAGCTATTGCTGATAGGACTGGGGTGTTGACTCGACTGGTCCTATTGGATTTTTGGCTCCTGTTAGTTCTGATTCTGTTGCTCCTCTTACTGCTAGATCTTTGGTTGGGGGGTAAAGTTTGCTCGGTGTTGGATATATCGCTGATAGATCCTTCTCCGTTGTTGGTTGTTGGTTCTTCAGCTTTGGACTCTTTGTGTTGGAAGAATGATGCTGCTAGAGTTGAAGATGGTTGGGTCACTACTAAAGGTAAAAAAATTTAAGAGGTCTTCTTCATCGTTTGATATGACCCTTCGGTCCCATAAGAAGGGGAGGAGATGATTGGTTTCCTTCTTCTTGCTACTACTCCCTAATATTTCATCTTTTGTAGAAATTTTGGTAGATTTTCTCTGTGCTTGTGGTGTATGTGATTCTCTCAGGCTTCGGCTAACTTTTCTTGTTTTGGGAACTCTTATTGTTCTATCTTAAGTTCCTATATTTACAGGATTTTGGGGCCCCTTCAAAACCTGTTGTTACCATTAATCAAAAACAAGCGCACATAAACTTAGCAACATCTCTATAGTAGAGGTTTTAAAGACATGAATCATTATAATTACATAAATAAGTAAATCTTGAAATGCTTCAACTAGTAGCGCATTGAGACATTTTGTGAATCTGTTGTAATTGAGTGGGGTTTGCCTAAAAGTTGTATCATCATGCATCAAACAACATAAGATATTTTTGGCTTGCAACTAAGGTCTTTTGAACCTTGAATTAATGTTTGTGTTATATTACAATAAAATTTGGAAAACATTTTTCCTTCTAATATGCTATAAAAATAGATAACTTATTAAACCCTTGTAGCCACTAAGAGTGGAAATGAAATTGAAAACCCTTGACACTAAAATTGAAACACTATAACAGACAAATTGAAAAGAAAGTGGAAACCATTAACAATCATATTGAAACCATAAAATAGATAATTTATTAAACCCTTAACCCCTAAGATTGGAAATGAAATTGAAAACCCTTAAAACTAAAATTTAAAACCCTTAACACCAAAATTGAAACCCTATAACAGACAAATTGAAAAGAAAGTGAAAACCGTTAACAATCATATTGAAACCATAAAACAGATAACTTATTAAACCCTTAATCCCTTACATTGGAAATGAAATTGAAAACCCTTAACACTAAAATTGAGAAGCTATAAAAGACAAATTGAAAAGAAAGTGGAAACCATATAGTCATACTTGAACCATAAAATAGATAACTTAGTAAACCCTTAACCACTAAGATTGGAAATGAAAGTGAAAACCCTTAACAAGAAAATTGAAACCGTAAAAAAAAAAAATTGAAAATCAAATGGAAACCATTAACATTAATATTGAAACCATAAAACAGATAGCTTATGAAGCCCTTAATCCCTAATTTTCAAACCATAAAACATGACTTATTAAACAAATGTCATAGTTAAAAACAAATGTCAAACAACTCTAGAATAGATAAATTGAAGAGAAATAAACCATTTACACTAAAAATGAAACCCTATAACATATAAAATGAAAAGAAAGTGGAACCCATTAACATTCATAGTGAAACCATAAATAGATAGCTTATTAAACCCTTAATCCCTAACATTGGAAATGAAAATCCATAATAAATGTTAAATGTGAACAGTAGAACAATTATATTCATACTAATAGGCATAATAAGAACGGAGATGCTTGAGAAGATTAAAACTTCATATTCCCTTCACTATCAACATGTCAATGATGCTAAAACATAGGAGTATGATTCTCTTTGAGGATAAAAGTGTTAATGAACATAATAACTCATGTTCAAAAATACAAAGTGACAAACAAAACACAAAATGCACCAAAGATAGCCAAAAACCAACAGTGGAGGTTATAGTTGGAGAAACAACCAAAAAGATTCAAATAATATCGATTTTACTACTCCCAAAGGTGAAAGATGGCCTTAGTGAGGATAGAATCCTCACCTCCATCAAACACAACACAATAAACCATCTCCCACATCTCCTCCCACCAGTCGAGATCCTCTCCCAAATCATGCTCAAAATCTCGACCATCTCGGATGCAAACGAACCGAATACTTGCAAAATGGCAATGCGAGGAAGTAAACATTTCACTTTGGCAAGAATGCATTACCAAAAAACAAGTCGAAGGGAAAAAAATGCCAAAAGAATTGCAAGTTACCTACAAAATCAAATGACTAGCTGGTCGAACGGAACGTGTTGTGGCAGCATGGTGAAGTTGCAGAGTCCCCCACCAAACATGTTCTGACTCCAAAATGATCGAACTGTCTATAATGGGTGAGATAGAAAGGAATGATTTGATTCAAAGTAAATGCAAATGCATATTGCAGCGTAAAGTGGTCGCGAGAAGTAATGGCAGTAAGGGTGGTGGATTGACTAGCCATGTGGTGAAATTTGACGCAGCCACCCCAGCCTGTACGCACAATAAACAAGTCTTGTTTTGGGGTGGGCCACGCGCACATCCTGATCAAGGCACTGAAATGCTAGGACAGAGACACCTTGCAAGAATCGGACCTAAACGTGTGGAAAATAATTTTCCTATGGGCATAACCTTTTATTTGGGTTGCCAACTCAACCAGCTAGGGTGGCGCGATAAAAATAAATGGGGTCTGGGGTCCATGTGGTGACCCATGTGGACCCCTGAAGTTAAGGTGTGCACGTTCTGGCTCCTCTCCCCTAATCCGCATAATATAATGAGAGTATGAAAAAAAATAAGTGTCCCCTTGGTAAGATATGTGTTTTCATTTGTTGTTTAGATGTTTCTATTGCTAAGTTACTAATAAAATGTTATAAATGAAGTTACATAAGGCGTCATTCTTTATATAGTAATTTTTTGTGTATTTATAGCTTGAAAGTTTAGTGCATGGATTTTTTTAATTTTGATAACAATATTTTTATAAATAAATATTAAAAAGTGTTTATTAAAAAACACATTTTTCCATCAGACATCACATATTGTCTTAAATATTAATCTAAAATAGAAAAAAATGCATATAAAAACATCTTGACATAGAATCTTTTATCTAGCACAACATTGTTTAACAAATAATAGTATTTTATCTTCACATGATAACCAATCTTATCTTTTAGCGTTCAGAACTTACTTTTAGTAAAAATAAAATATAAAATATAAAAATAATTAAAGTATTTAAAGTATATATATTATAAAATTACACGTTTATAAATCTACAAAATAGTATTTTTATTTTTATTTTTAAATTTTTTACAAGAGTACGAGTTGTTAAAATGCCACTTTTTTTAATCTTTATATTTTGCAAATTGGCCTCAAAATGGTGCTACAAATACATTGAGAGAACAATTTTAGTTGCAAAAGTTGTGGACGTGTATAACATAACTAGAATGAATCTAGATGGATCATATGTTTGACTAAATTTGATTTTTAGTTAGAAATGCTTAGATTCACTTGTACTGATAAGTTGATCAAAAGTGTGAAACAATTGTTCTTTTAGTCAACACTAATAGATGTTTGTTTAGTGCAAAATAGGAACAAATCTCAACTAAATAAAAACTATTGAATATTTTGTGAATCATTTATGATATTTCTATACTTTGCAAATGCATATGATTAGATGAAACCATCTTATGAAATTGTATTGTTGTTAGTATATATATATATATGGGCAAAGTATTATATCATCTCTGAATGAGGCCTATTATTGCTACTTTGATTTACTGACAAATAGAAGAGTCAAGAATGCATTTGAGTATAGTTGTTCATTCATTTTTAAGTGATTTTAAAAAACCTATTAAGGATACATCTAGAACACCCTCTTGCATCTAAGTCAAGCTCAAAGTGCAAGAGAGATTACCCATTCTCACTTGCTAGACTTTAACCATCTTGAATCTATTGATGAACCCTTGTTTACCTTCTTAAATATGAATCCCTAGCTTTGAAGGTGGAAAGGGTTTCATGAGTTAGGACCTACAGTTTTAGGACCTAACAAAGCCAATCTACTCTTCTTCATCATTTAAAGAGAAATCTAGAGTTGGTATTGGCAAATCTAATGAGTTTCAATCTAATCATACTTCTCAATATATATCTCTTCCAAACATAGAATGTTTGATACAATAATTTGAAGTTTTCCTTCAAAATCTTGAAGACTTAAGAGTCAAATGAACATCATTTTCTCTTTTAGATTGACTTGCCCCAGACCTAAAATTATTTTATGTGCATGAAATAAAATGTATGCTTTTAAGATTTGACAATTTTTTATAAGCTTAAGCTATAATCCTTTATCATGAAAGATAAAGAATATCAAGTTTGTGATCAACTACTAAAATATGATTTTTCAGCATGCATGAAGATGTACACTAAATTTAGTTTTACAAAGTACAATCACTTAGTGTGGATCCATCCCATCTACACTAAATGTTTTCTTGCTTATTTGAGCCAAAAATTAGTATACAATTCTCAGACCTACATAAATCCTAATAGTGGCCTAAGCCTTTATTTACAAGTGGTCCCTCTAGTTACCTCCTACCATGTTACCTTTTTTTGACCTCTCAACTTAAGAAAGGAATGCTACCTCAACCCATAAATAGTTTTTCGATTGTATCTCGTTTATCTTTGCTTCATCCTATAAATAAGCACTTTGTATATAGTTTATATTTTGTATATATATTATCTTGATTCATTGTCATGTGTCATTCACCAATTATTTTTTAATCTATTATGTGATTTAGGAAATCTATTAACTTCTTACACAATAGAGAAAACTTTGTTCTAGCCTATTAACTAGAGATTTTGAATATTAAACGCCTCTAACATATATGTGTTGTGATCCCTAGACAAACCCAAATGTTATACCCCTAAAAAATACTTTTCATTCATTTTTGTACGTAAATGATCAACTTACCTTTATAAAATCCTTCATTTTGGAGCATTCATACAAATTATACTTTTGAAATCATACCAAATTCATTTTATTTCCAATCACAAGATTTATTCCACTTTAAATGGGGCAAAAATGGATTCCAAATGAAAAAGTTGTATATAGCAAAATGAAGAGTAGTGCAAAGAGGGCACAAAAGTGCAATTCCTAAATGAAAGGCTCTTAAGAGTATGTTTGTAGTTGAGTTGTGCAATATTATAGTAAAGTGTAAAAAGGTTTTATTTCTAACTAGAAGAGAGAAATACAAAATGACAATTAGATGGGAAATTTGTAGTTTATGATCAGAGGTGGCAAAATAAAAAATTGCATGCAATGAAGCGCAATTCCAATCTAAAATTGGAAAAAGACAAGGGGCAAAAAGTGTAATTTTCAACAAGTGCAAAATGTGAAATTGTAAGTTAGTGACCTTTGTGATTTAAACTGAAATATTTACCCAAAAAAAAACATTGTGAAGCTTGAAATGTGACTTTTACCTAAAAACACAAACATGCAAAAGGATCTTAAGTAAATGCAATATGAATGGATAAGTGTGTAAATAAAGAGGAAAAGTACAATTTTGTGGGAAAAAGGGGTGATTCTTAACTAAATGACTAAAAAGATGAAATTAAAGATTGCAAAGCCCCTAAAAAAGCACGAGTTTCTACTGAAGCGTTAAAATTGTCAAAGGAAGAAAAAAATTCACCGTAAGAGATATATTTGTAGGTTAACTCTAAGAAAAATCAAAATTTCCCTCAATTTTTACATAAAAACAACTTTCTCATCCTTCTCATTTCTTTATTCATGTCTATTTTGATCAACATACAATGTTTATTTTAATGCTCAAATAGGTGAATCACCTTATTTAATCACAATTCCATCAAGAATCTACTTACAATCCTATCCACTATGCTTTTGCAAATTGGTTATATCCAATCAAGCCTTCAATCTTAAAATTAGCAACTCGATAAGTGAATCACCTCATGTAATTACAATTCCATCAAGAGTCTACTTGCAATCTATCCATCATGCTTCTCCAAAATCAGTATGTCCAAGAAAAACCTTCAATATCAATCTTAGCTCCTTTGTTGTCAATGTGTAGATGGTATTAAATAATGCAAAAAGGGCATCAAGAAATACAGTAGCACACATCCTATTTCTACGAAATTAATGCTAAGAAAGTGGAATTTCACTCTCTAAAAATGGTTTTCCTCCAACACTCTTCTTGCAACCAATGCAGATACCCTTTTTAACATCTTCAACGAATTTCATTAGAGCTTCATCATCTACATGATGGGTCTCATCGATGCTTCATCTTCCACATCAAAAATTAACACTCACAAGCAAATACTTTGTTTGTCAATTATATAAGCCTGGTGTCCTCTAATATTAACGATTCAAAAGGGGGCCTATTTTGACAATTATAACTATTTGCATGTTTTCTATCACATCTAATGGGAGGCTTTTTTATATTAGAAATAAATAAATTATTTTCTTATCATTTTGGTTTCAAAAATGTCTCTTCTATTCACAATGATTCTATACCAGTTTTCCATTAGAATGGTTGCTTCTACACATGCTTCTCATTCAAACCTTCAGTTCCACTTCAAAGCTTACCTCTTTCTTCACATTTTGTTGATCCCTCTGGTAGAGCTTGCTGCTGGTACGCTCAGGCCGCTGCCTTGCTAGGTTCTATGGGGATCTCGATTGACCATCTACCCCCGTTTCAGTTTTCCTTGGATGCTCCCACCACCTCCTCCCCTCCCAGCATGAGTTGAATGACCACGTCAAACTCGACATTTATAGACAGTATATCACCACGACTTGGTGCAACCCTCCTAGAGGGCTTCGTCCCAGGATGGCCTCCTATGTCGAGCACTATATGGAGATTCTTGATGAGGTCATTATGCTTCCTTCATACCTGGCGTACCGATGGAATCACGCTCTCCGTATTTCTATGGGGTCTTTCAGAGTTGGTTCTCACCGGCTCCGCATCCAGACTGATCACCACATTGACAAGGTTGACCGGATCTACCACCTTTGCACCTTGTTGGAGACCGAGACCGAGGCACATTTCATTTTCCGATGTCCCATGTACTACGAGATCAGAGGGAGATTCTATTGCCTGTTCAGAGAGTGCAGTTCCCTTGCCTCCTTCAAATACACCGATCAGCGGTGCCTTGCTCTTTATCTTCAGGAGACCACACGGCTTCGGGATTCCACCCTCCAACTTTTGTTCCCATCCAGCCAGAGATCTGATCACCTTATCACATCCTTTTTCACTTCGGCATCTCCTGTCCATGGCACGAAGCGCCCTCTTGGTCCTCCTTCTGGACACACCAGGCTTGTGAGACCTCGTAGAGATCGTAGAGATCACACTCGGCAGCAGCACTCCACCACTAGTGTCACTCAGAGACAGTCCAGGGCTCCTTCCTGTCTCGGATCGTATCCTTCGATGCTCGATTACTTCTGTGCAGTTGTAGTCTGGTGTGTATATTGTACATTGTCGTAGAGTAGCTTTTGTGCCTCTGTAAATTTTGTATAATTGTGTAAATACTTTGTAGATGTTGTGTATATGTCGTTGTTCTGCGAGTTGCGCTTTGGCCTTCACAGAGCTTTGATTCTGTGTATTTTAATGTATATACCTCATGTATATCCTTCCGTCCTGCCAAGCTCGCCGCGCTCCATCATGTTTTGAACCACTATGTCGAGCTCGTCGAGAGGTAGTTGCCACGGTTCGAACTCGACACCTCGCTGGTTCGAACCATGGCGGCTTTCTCTATCCTCTGTCGTGTCATCTTAATGACGGGATTAATTTCCCACGAGTGGGCATTCAAACCCCATCCCATCTGGCATTCAATTTCCCCCATGTCAGCCCACTTGTCGCCATTAATGTCATTACGCCGCCTGTCACGTGGCCACGTGACGACCCATGTCAGCCGAGTACGGCTTCCTACTGGTCACGTCGACAACAGCTAACTCTTCCAGACTCCGAGTGTTGGGAAGCCCCTGGGTCTTCATTCCATCTTTGTCACTTAGTCCAATATCCCGGGGCCCCTGGGTGTTTATCAGAATCCAACTCATGTATGTCTTATTACTCCGGGATTTTTGATTTGTGCTAACATTGTTGGACATGTACGAAATGGTGATGATTTCCCCAGAATCCGTAAAGTTAATATTATTATCACATGCTGATGGTTCTCCAGTCTTGCAGGTTGCAGATAGTTGGTCAAAATGTCTAAAGTGATCACTCCTCCTGATAGCCCGGAGCTACCTACTACCTCCACTAGGGCGGCCATAAAAACCAAGGCCAAAAAGATGTTGGCTAAGCTGCCACTGACCTCCAAATACCCAAAGGAGGGCGTTCTCGTGGGGTCCAAGGTGGACTCCAAAGTGCAGGAAATAATAGACACAGAGCCCGGACTTTGGGCTGAAATGCAAGGCTTAATTCAAGCCATATACAAACTAAAGGCCAGCGGAGATAACATGGCCACCCACTTGGCCGCCTCCGGAATCATTAAGGCCACAAATTTCCCTTGCTCGGTGCAAGCACCGGAGTTGATACTCCAGTTGGCGACACTCTACAATGCGCCTACTCGGACTGTTTTGCTCACCGATCCCCGGTCGTTACAATACCCAGCGACAATTGTTAATCTGGATGCAGCAACTTTTGCCTCAGGGCTAGGGATTCCACAATTCAAGGGGTCTGTCATTCTCAACCGGGCCAAGTCATTACAGGAGTTCGAGGAAGTTGCTCTCGTCTCCTGACAATACCTCAACACTCAGTGGTTGAAGTCCCCGAAGAGGGACCATAAAAAGATGAAGTTAGAAATTCCCCGCGAGGATTTCAAAGAGCCCATTCAGGTGGGCATTATATTTTTATGCAGGATCTTCAGACAGCCCCATGCTTGGGATTTCTCGGCGTGGATGTACTACTTTACTTCATCACCACCCGCAACTAGACTTTCAATTAGGCGGCTATTATAGCCAATCATGTGGACACACAGCTGAAGGGCGTCGTCCAAAGTTCCAAATTCTATATGACATCTTACGTGCTATGGGCACTAGCCCAACAAAGACCGACTTTTCCAAGTTTAGGAACAGTGGGCGATCTTGGGAACGGGTCGGGCCAGTTAACACCATGGGATCATTATCCCCAGATCCAGTGGGAACTCAGTTTCCCAAATTTTTCCAGGGTAAACGATGCCTTCGTTTACCAAAACATTTTGACACTTACTCGGGATTTCGGATACTGATTATCATAGAAGGCGATGAACCTAGTCAGTACTTACAGCCATTATTTTATCCAGTTCCAACAACACATACATTCAGGTGACCGGCCTCTCCGGGAAACCCTATCTTCTTCCCCGATATTGCGGGGATAAAATCATTCTTTTGGAGTTCTACCGGCAGATCCTAGAGCTGCACGCCTTCTTCACATTGAAGAAGGTCACTAACATCCCATTCCCAGTTTCTTGTAGAAATTATGTGTGCAGCCTCGCCGCAGCAAAGGAGGCAGATAGTGAGTTGAAGAGCCTGGGACTGGTGGAATTCCACCACACCAAGAAAAATTATGATCCTCTAGGCAAGATTGCCTTGGCACTTCCCTGGGCATCCCCGCCACATAAGGAAGACATTGAAGATTTTTGGGCGAATTGTCAGGACAGTTTTGATCTCCGGGCCCCCTAACATTTGCAGATGTCCAAAGGACTGATGAATTTTCTGAAGGGTTTTTCAGATAACGGGTCGCTAGAAGACCCAGCATATAAACAAGGGTTGGACACATTAGATCTCCCTCCGGTGGATTGGGCCACCCCGGAAGACCTAACAATTGAAGGGGTATGCCGCCCCATTATTGAAAATAGTCACAAATACTTTGCCTAGGTGTGTCCCAAGAGCACCCGCAAGGGACTGATTGTTCGAAGGTCTGCTTCAACCTTCGCTGCCGCCGTCGGGCCCAGCACAAGCAAGGGGAAAGAGAAAGAAGATACCCCAGCTAGGGTACCTCTCCAAGGCCCAACCCCATAATGGTACAGCTACAGAAACAAATGGAGTCGGTGAGGCTGGCTAGCCAACAGATAAGCACACAAATGTTCTCCGGCCTCCTCATAACTCCAGTAGCATCTACTGGCCCGGCGGGGTCCGCGTCGTTGGCCGCAATGATGAGTAGATAGACTTTCGCTGAGGCGGGGTCTATAAGTATTTTGGATACCGGGGTCTCATTACTAAGAAGGAAGAAGTAGAAGGTCACCCCCACCCCAAGCGCAGCCGCCAGCCCCAGTATGCCTGACCTGCCTCCAGTCGATGTTAGTTCGGATTCCCCCGAACTTGAGAATATTTATGACTCCTCTCCCCCACACGACGAGTTTGACGATGTCTTCGAGGCAGATGAGCTCATGAATCTTCATAAGGATGTACATCACGTGGCGGAGAAGATTGCCACCCAGGAGAAAGAGGATATCCCTACAGAAGAAGAGGAAGTCCCGGAACAAGAAGTTGTCGCAGAGCAAGAAGTCCGGGAGGAAGCACAAAGGGAGCCCAAGCGGGAGAGAACATCGGTCCAAGAGACCGAGGATGAGCCAAGGCAAAGCACAGGTGAGCAACCGATGATTGCGGAAACCGGACCCACGAGATCAACCGTACCCCCAATCATCACACTCCAAACGCCTTCGGTTACTCCGGAGGACCAGTTGCCCCGGAGTACGTTTGGTGAGGTAGTAAAGGCGACCGCATTGTTAAACTTTGGCCAGAGACCTCACCCACTTCCACAAGATGTCCCGGTGGAGGAAGATGTTCCGGCAAATGAAACTGATGAGGCCGAAGAACAATAGCAGCAGGATGAGGGGGAAATCCTCAAAGATATAAATGTTGAATCAACTGATGCTGAGAAGGACGGGGAAATCCCTGAAAATACAGGTGATGCCGATAGCGGAGGAGAAGAAGCTTCGGGCATCACGAAAGAGGACGCCAACCTGGCGGAAAATACTGAGGCTTTCGAAGAGCAGGAGAAGGAACAAGAAAAAGAAAGGAAGCCCGATGACAATGTTGATCTCTGGAATACACCGCCAGATTCTAAAAGGAATCCCGATGCCCAGGTCCTAACAGCGAAGCCGCCCCAACCGCCCCAATGGCTGGTAGAATCAAGAAAGAGGAAGGCCCTCCGGACTGGTCCAACAGGAAATACAGTTGCAACAATCGCAACACCTCCTCTAGATGCAGATGCAGCGGCTGTAAGGCTCGAAGATTACACTATTACAGAAGTGGCACTGGGGAGAAGAGATAAGCAGGGTGAATTGGACCTGCTAAGAGAGGTCACCAAAGCAGTGGAGGCCCGGTACGTTAAACAAGGCCAGAAGTTAAAGGAGGAAAAGGAAACCAATGCAAATCTCCTCGCACTTCTGGCGGAACTTACACAGCCTCTGGCCGAGATCCATCCGGAAGCTTCATCCTCCAGATTGTCGCTTGCACAGGGTGACGTGGATTCTCTAAGGACCATGAAGAAGAAAGCCCAGGCTGTAGATGGGTGGGTCACGGAGCAGATAGCCGCCATAAGACAATTTCTAGTGGTGTCCCTCCCGGATCTATATCAAATCAATCTTCTCCTTAGTCAGGCGAATGACTCTGCTATTGTGTGGGAGTAGGACTTAGGGAAATATGAAAAATGGAAGGTCGGCTTGGAGGAAATTTTCAACGCTGGAGAAGAAACCGTCACAGAAGCGGGAATTTTGGGAGATGAATCATATGATTCTCTCCAGGCCCAGTACTCCAAACTTGGCCTCAAAATCGAGGTATGCAAGGAACTGGTTAAAGCCTTAAAAGATAAGGTGACCGCGGCCCAATATCCTTTGGGCCTATTTCAGGCATTTTTGGTAGGGTTGTCACAAGTCGACCCCTTCACCACCGGGACATGCACCCCGAAGGACTACGTCCTCAGCAAATTTGATGAGCGAATGGAGTCCCTGTATCCGGTTGTTGGAGATTTTGACAGGGGCAAGTTATCAAGGTTATCCAAGATGATCCGGGCACATGATGTCGTGAAGATGGTAGATGAATCCCGGAATGGGGCCGGAGAAGTCGAAGAGAAGTTGGAGGTTGTCCGTGGTCGATGGGACAGCATCAAGGCTATAGAGGAAGAAGGCGTAAACCAAGTTTTGGAAGCATTCAAAAACAGTAAGGAGCAATAAGATTCTCCAAAGTTCGGAGAATTCCATCAGTCGTGCATATTTTGTATCCTTTATTCTTTGAGCTTAAGCTCTCGAATCCCAGAGTTCCGGATCCACAGTTTTGTATTCTTTGGATGACCCGCGTCCAGGTTCTCAGGAGACGACCGGTCATTATCAGGCAGTTAATAAGAATGTCAAAAAGTGGGTGAGTCCAGCAGGGCACGTCGGCTCGAAAGATGATTCTGACAGGTGGTCTCCCCAAGGCGCCGCCCCAGCATAACACCTGGCGCATCGGAGACAGTGAGCCGCTTTTCCATTAATGAGGCATGTAGCCTCAATCCCCGGGGATCGAATTTCTTCTATTCTCCCTCTGGCTCTCTTCTCGAGGCCGATTCTTCCATACCTCCTTTCTTGTCTCATTCTTCTGACATGTCAAACCTCTATTTTTCTCGAGGTTTTTGTAGCGTGGTACAGGTAGTACCGGCCACCGAAAATTGTATTTTATTGATTGAATGTAAAGTGAATTAGGTTAGCTTTAGTGCAAACTTGTGTATAAATAATAAGTCCGACCTCATTCCAAGGGTCGGCGAAATTGATGATTTTGCAATCCATAACTAGAGCACTTCAGATTCATTTTCTAGTTGTTCTAGAGCTCAATGCTCCTTAGTTTTAGCAGTTCAGTAGATAGACGCTCCCTTGGAGCCATTGTTGATGTATTCGCCAGTGATGCTGGAAAACCATTAATGAAGAAGGAAGGATTCTCGCAATGTTGTTGTTGGTCTCTTGATCTCTGAGTTAATACTTTCTGTGTTGTATGTTTCTTATGTCCCTTGCTCTAATATATTAAGTAGATTAACGACCTTTTCCCCTCGCTATTGAATACGTTTGAACTATTGGTTGTGCGCGCATTCAATATGTTATTGTAGCATGTTAGAGCTTGGTTGATGTTTTGAATGTACTTGCATGACTATAGATAGATGGATTATTTCTAACCTTGCCCCATCTTTTGAAGTTTATTTGGTAACTAACGAATGCTTGCAGGAAACCCCACTTGCCTAAATCCCCGGAGAAGATGAGTCGAGATAACCAGTTATCCCCCCGAACAAAACAATCACAACGCCCAACTTAGCTCCCGCACCATCGAGACCCAACTCTCACGTGCTTGAAGGCCCGGAGAATCTCATTTCTCCAGACAACCTTTACAGGCAAAGTTGGTCGGTACCCCGGTACCTGATGACAACTTACCTCTGTTGGTGAACCTGGTCACAAACCCCCGTCAACAAAACCCACATTGAGCAGTTCAATAAGTTAAAGGAGATCGTATTAGCTTCAACTGAAAGAGAGTGATTCCCCCACACCCACAATTTGTTCAATACCAAATCACACTCTTCAGTAGAAGTAAAAGCAACAATAAAAAAAAGGCCCTTTGCACAAGGGAAACGTTAAATGTTACCTAAGAGCTAAGATCTCCAACGATGTAGATTCGAAAGAGAGAGGCCATTGAATCTACAAACCAACCCACAACTTTGGTAGAAATCCATATTGTCCACCACATCTGGGCCACACACCACCACAAGCAAGGTCTTGGCACAGGCAATGGGTTGAGTTTTCACCTTTGGAAGAATAAAGGCAGCTGATTTGGCAGCGAAGAATAGCTCTACCCACTAGCACCGTCAGGATTGGGGGGCGGGGGACCCCATCCTTTACAACCCCAGAAGTAGAAACCCCTCCACCACTAGAGCAAGGAAGAGAAGCACCCACAACTAGCAATGGGGATGAAAAGCCAAGGACAACACACTCAGACACAGCGCCATCACCCCTTGAAGCACCTAACCCAAGGACAAAGGTCTACAACACAGACAAGGGAGGCATACGCCTGGGCATCAGGTTCAAATCGCCAACTTAGCGGAAAACCACGGCGGCGATGCCAGACAACATCCTAGAAATGACATTTCTAGTTATTGATATTGTTACATTCCATGAATGAATGTTACATTCCTCCATAAGTTGTTCTTGATTTTCTCAAAACATTCCCAATTATCCTAGTTTCCTAGTAAAGAACATACATTTAGTTTCCTTCACTCAATTATCAACATGACCAAGTGGTTATTGCTAGAGGCATTTAAACCTCTGGTAGTACAACTAAGGATTTTCATTGACTCTTGATGGAGTGTGTCCTTCCAACCCAAAATAAGATTTTCTTCGACTCTCGATGGAGTGAGTGTCCTTCCAATCCAAAATAAAATTTTCATGGACTCTCGATGGAGTGAGTGTCCTTCCAATCCAGAATAAAATTTCCATTGACTCTTGATGGAGTGTCCTTCCAACCCAAAATAAAAGGATTGACGTTTTGTGTGTGCTTGTCATCTAATGCTACCTATGGTCCCTCTTGAATTTTGATTGTCTTTAGCTTTCTCCCTCCATGGTTGTAACATTATTTGGCCGCATCATATGGAGACAACTTAGAGTATACCTCAATTTTCTCCTTTCTGTCAATTTTTCTCTAGCATCATCCTCCTCCCTACTTCTACTCCCATAGGTTAGACCATCTTGGTTGCCATATTTTTGTATGTGTTTCTATCCCTTGTCTTTTCATTTCTCCCAATTGGAATCCAATCCTCAACTTTCCAATGCTCTCCGTCAACATCTCTTCCAGCTCTCTTCAATTCTCCTTGCTCTAATGTCTATTGTACTTTCCAGATAATCTACCATGGTTCCACCATTTGAATTACCCTTTAGTTCCCTCAAGTTTCTTTAGGTCTACAAGTTCTTACAGTTTTCTAGAACTGTTTGAGTCTTTTCCTATCCCAAGTTGCTATTAATTTTACGATTTCTGGCCAAATGTCCAATTTGTCTGCAATGATAGCACCAAAATGGTCAAACATTTGTAGTCAAGGCCCTCTCTCCATCTTTCTAATAACGCTTCATTGGGTTACATATTTACACAAATTCTCATATGTAGAAAGCTCTTTCTACTCTATTGATTCGGCAATCCACATTCAAGTGTCTATCTTTGCCAATTGTTTTGATCAAAATTTTGGTTACAGTTTATACATTCTAATTCATACTGAGATATTCAACCAGTAATTCTTAATGAACATATAACATATGTTGTTTGTGATGTTTTGCATGGATCAACATAACAAAAGAACCGAAGTCCCAGATCAAAAAATGGTCTGCTTGTTTTCACTTTAAAATGATTTAAAGGAGGCATTTATCCAAAAAATATAATATCGGGTGTAGGACAACCCTGCCAATTCTACCGGCCAAGATTTTCTATCAATCAAATCTAAGGCAAGAGTTTAATGAAATGTTGATCACTGCCACCTGGATAAGTTCAATGTTATTATCGTATCTTTGTCCATCAGACATAATGTATTCATTGTCTCTTTAGTTATTTACGCTATGATGTTACTTATAGAGACTTCCAAATCCTCAGATAGGATAACTTGTGGCCTCCCACTCCTGGTCTCGACTAGTTGGTCACAGATTTCCCCAAATCGTTGCTACTGTTAATGAAATTGTCCTCCTTTTCCTCACTCTTTCACATGTTTGCACCGCTCTCCACACTTCTTTTCAACTTCACTTCAGGAAATCCTTGTTTCATTGCTACTCCCTCATCTGCTCCTGCTCTGTCATCACATCCTTCCCTTCATAACGCCTTTTGGGTTTTACTAGATCTCCAAAGTCGAGATCCATTAAAGATTTAACGCATATTTTTTTACTGCATGTTTATCTTTATTTTTAATCAAGATGCTCTTAGTTTTTAATATTTCTCATTTCTTATATGGGTTGTTTTAATCATTTTGATTAAAAACTTGTCATTCTATAAATTACATACACCAAGTGCCTTAATTATCTATGCTATTTGGTATGTGTTAAATTTTTTCTTTCAATCAATAAAAGTTATCTTGCTCAACTCTCTTTCTCTGAGAACAATATCACATTGCCAGAACCCCCCTCTGGGATTTTACAGTCGTCCTGATATGACAAAAGAGGCGCTAAAATCCTTCTCCCTTACCTCGGATATGAAGGTGGCAAAACTTATGGATGCATTCATGAGCATCGAATTGATAGCAGAAAAGCAGTTCAAAGCATTGTTTTATGGCTGTCAACATGAGGGACATAATGCAGAGCATGGCAGCAGTGAGCCCACTTCTGTTCCATTCCTGAAGTTCAGTGATGTATATCAGATAAGGGAATAAAGGAAAAGTTGGGGTGCAAAATGAAGTGGTATTTGATAGAAGCATTACCCATTGAAACTTGGGAGCTTAGTGAAAGGACATTGTGCGTATACAAACTGAGATTCATTTTCCACCAACAAAATAAAAAATTGAATATTGAAATGGACAATAAACAATTATTCCATTTTCCTATTAAAAATGTTGACAGTAAAGCAAAAATTTATTCAAACCCGTTTTAGTGTGCACCAAAAAGACCAAAATGCTGAAATTTCACTGTCCATTAAGACACACCACTTTAAACCTAACCCAAATAAAAGAACTAATCATGTCAATTTACACCTAACCTACACGGATTGGATTCCCTTGGTGATTGAAGCAGGCACTGTAATCTGTTTTTAGCTTTAATCCAAGTAAGCAAAGAAGAAAATGAGAAGATAAAAAAGAACTAATAGAATTGGAGGGTCGTATTGACTAAAATAGACCAAAAAGTAATTTATAATTTTAGAAAAATCCTTTTTTTCTTGGCAAAATTTGGCCCGGGTCTTGCCGCAGAATTGCAATTTCACCGTAAAAACAGCAAAATTTGTGCCGGGTTTGTCTGACAGAAATTGGGCAGACTTTTGCAAGAATATGATAAGGACCAGACTTTTGCAAGAACCGGACCAGACTTTGGGGTTGCCAGGGAAGAATTTGGCAACATAGATTATATTCTCAGAAACTCGGATAATATGGCATGATGACCATATACCATATGTTATCATTTGCCTAGGCAGTACCATACATGATCTCCTTGTGGCTTAACCAACGCTGAATTTGGACAAAGCATTTTCTGAAGATCAAAATGGTTTAGAATCTAGCTGCATGCTAAGAAATAAATTTTACGTGAAAAAAATCATTATTTCAGCATTCACCAAAACTGTAGCGAAGCTAAATCATGTATTATCACGAACTTCTGTTTCTGTTTATATCTTGCATACCAACAGACAACAATTACCTACGTCCCCACAAATCAGTTGCTTTATAATTTACATCAACAGATTAATCTGATTGATATCAATGAATAAACTTCATGTCCTGGGGTTCCTTGCCATTTCGTCAACGTCAAGCTCCATAGCTAGTACTGGAGAGTCTTTCTGCATTGCAACATCACTGAAAAAAAAAGACTTCCGTCTGTATGGTCAGCTAGGGTCAAACCTACAGGTTAAACTCAAGGTAATAGAAGCAAAAGAAAGAAATTCCTGAAAATATCAACCTAAAAGATAAATTCTGCTTGTTAGCAGCCAAGGAAGAAGTATGCTATATAAAGAAAATGTTGTCAAAGCATGTCTAGCAATAATTCCAAGTCTAATCAATCACTCACCTGTTTATCATTGGACCATGGTCCACAGAGGAGCGCAAGCAGTAGATCACCCTGCCCAAAATGTTACTCATAGGCACTGGTCCAAATATTCGACTATCACAAGCATCCTGCATTGAAGAACGGACACTCGACTTGTAAATTTACCCAGCTATTTTTAGTTAATTTTCATGCATAGACTTATGGATGCACTTACAAGCAATAAAAATTGTACCCCCTTGAACAATGTTCGATAAATTAAGATATCCAGCAAAAAGAAGCTTCTTGTTTTACAATGTAATTACATCTACTAATAATAACTTGCAACCCACTCTGCAATCATCATAATTCAAACTTACATTTTAAACTTAGACTCGGCAATTTTCAAGATCACTCAATAAAAACCCGTGTAAAAAGGTATGATGTTCATAAATTAACAAACTTATTCAGTCACAAGATCTCTGATAAGAAAATGTTGACAACAGCAATCAGAAATTGAAGCAATCTTCTGAGCAGAAGAGTAACAGCATATCAATTTAGGGATTTTTTAAAGCTTCTACAATAGGACCTCAAACAGCAGCTATCATGGTTAGGCTAACCATGAAGCATCATATTAGCTAGTAGGCTAGGCCCTTGGCCCTACAGAATTACTACAATCCTGATGTTTTACTTGAATGTAATGTCACCATTTTTGCACCATCTTTTTTTACAACAATTGGCCAATTTTGAGGGTTTTCTTTAAGTTCCCAGGTGTGCAAGAAGTGTTCCAATGTTCTTGGAAAGCTCCAGTTACAGTTTCTTGGCTTCCAACAGCTGTGTTCGTCAGTTGATGACAACAATCTTTAAAGCATTCTTGGTATTTCTGGATCTTTCTGGGTTTTTTTGAGTTTATTCTCCTCAGTCCTTGGAGAAAATTGCTCTTTATACTATATAGTAAATGCTCGTCTGGCACGGATACTTCTGAGCCTTTCTAGGTTTGTTCCTTCAGCTCTCAAAGAACACTTACTATAAAAATAAAAAGTACTCGTGTCAGCATTAGTTATGTTTAAGCATGATCAACTTTTTGTTTTTCGGTGCCTTGCCGATTTTCCAATAAAGTGATGGAATTTATTTTAATATTTACGCTTTAGTATTAAAGTTACGATTTAATATTAACATAAGTATTCAATATTTCAAAATGTGAACGGCCCCAAGTTGGACTCCTAGGTTGTGTGGACCAAAGTTGTTTTAAAAGGTGTTATGCAGGTCTTTTTTGAGGGAAATAAAACATTTAAAAATTTGAATGCTGTAATTTCCTCCAAACTCTATAAAATGGGAGTTTGGGCTCTCATTTCTTCATTCAGAGAGTACATCCATACAGATGTTGTCGGAATGAGCTTTGCAGTTCTTCCTAGAGCTGTTGAGGATGAAAACCCTTTGCAATCTTTCTAGTTTTCATGGTGAAAGATCCACCCTAGCTGGTTTGGTGCTTTCCTTTAGATAATACACTTGGTTTGCACAAGTTTTGGTGATTCAAGGTTTTCAAAATGAAGATTTGCATGGTTTTTTAATCCAAGTTTTGGAGTTGGATTGTGTTGATGTTTTCAAAGATTGAGTGACTTTGCAAGGTTTTGGGTTGAGTTTTGTACCTGGCCATTCCATTCTAGCTTGTTGGTCGACCCATCTTTAGGTTGATATTTTCTAGGGCATCAGTTATCATTCTGGGTATTGATTAAATCCAGCCTCCTTAGTCTGGATCTATTTTCAGGAGTTTCTTGCAGATTTAGAAATTTAGGAGGTTGCACCTTTCCAGCAGGCTGTACAAGCTATTGGGCTGTCTTGGGGAGTGTAAAGTGATATTTTTGAAGGTTATATCAGCTGCAAACTGACCTAAAGTGAACACCTTGGGTTGCTTTCATAACAGAAATTTACAAGGGACTATTTGGAGGCCAAAACACGAAGACGTGAATTTTTTAATGCTAGCTGCCCTATGTAGCTAGCACCCAGCTTACTGTTGCAGACTTTCTGAGCATAATTCCAATTTGGTAGATGAGATTTTCAGGTGTTAGGCAGGCTGAGAATTCATTCTGAGTAATCAGGACTGTTGGGTGTTGATGTGGAGATTTTTCTTTGACCTGTTTGCTGCCTTTGGATCCTTGCATAACGGCTATGAAACAATGATTTTCAGACCTGCTGTTGACAGTTCACTTGGACTGCTTCTATACCTGAAAGTGCATGTAATACTTCAGATTTGAGGCTTTTTGATCATGAAGTAGTTGATTGTTCATCATGCTTTCATTTCCTAATTTTGTATTTCATTGTAAAGACAATAAACTCATGACACATGTAAGCATTTAAAAGAAGTTTGCTAAATTTCAAATCAGAAAAATGCATCAGCAGGGAAACCTTGTTTGCATTATCAAATGATATAACTATTGTTACAGCAGTAACCTTTCATATCTCCTGTTGATTGTGGTTAAGTTATTTGGCAAAACAAATCAAATAACTGGATATATTTCATTTTTGTCTATGATTTTACGAAATGTTTCTTGTCAATCAAGTGAAACGTGTATGTAAATTTATGCAGATACTTTTGTTGTCTTGTATGAATTTTAGCATATATACAGATATATACATAGATATTATCATATTTGTGTAAGTTACATACACAAATGCCCCTAAAGATAAATGGACCATTCAAGGTATGAAAATTCATTGTCCAAGCCATCATACCAGTATATAAGTCCCAGAACAAATAACCATACAGGCCATTAGTTACAGTGTTGAACCTGCTCAAGTACAAAATTAACCATGGCACTTGGAATCTTCTTGACAAAGTTGACTATGGTACCTTGGAATCCTCGACACAAGAAAACTGCAACATCGTGCAGTAACTGACTGCCCATCTAACATTATAGCACTTGGACAGCTAAAATGCAATGGATGCTAGAATTACACAGATGATTATTAACGATTAGAGTCAAGTATTTTCTCTCTATCCCCATTTCGCTACGTTACGAGATTTGGCTTGTTTCCTCTAGGATGTGTCCCCTTAAAAAACCAACATTTCCAAGATGGGGCCATTAGTGATATGAAAGAACTTAAGGGAAACATCCCCCTACCACACTACCACCTTTGTCGAGACATCGGGAAGTCCCCAAGACATTCGGGAGACTCTTACACCTCAAGAACAGCAAAAAGGCCACTTCAAAATTTTTTTAAAAAAAACATAAATTTTTCATTGATTCTAGCACCCAAAGCTGAAACCTAATGGCCAACAGGACCCACCTAAGCCACAAAAACCCTTTAAAGAACCCTCAAATCATCATTTTAACTCACAAACACAAATCAATAGCAAGCTGATAGTGTGAGTATAAGAGTGAAAGAATGAAAGTGAACAGTTGCTAGTGCAAGTTGGCTGAGGAGCACAAAGAACAGGCAGAAGAGGATATACACCAAGTCGCAAGCATTTTTCAAGAAAGAGGTAGGATGTAGAACTCAAGGAGCCAACACAGATTTATGAGGATGCTACAGATTCACAGGCATGGCTGATTTGTATTAGTTTGAAGGGGCTTGACCATGTGGAGTCCAGCTGTTCTAGTAATGAGGAGTTTGGGAATGATTAGAGGCCTCACTTCACTCCATTTTGCTATTTTGAACATTTGTAATCATCATTATGAAATTTTGAATATAATATAAATCTTGAATTCGGCATTTGCATTGGTCAATGTTCAATTGTTAATGTTCACTTCAAAGTTTAGTAGTTTTGAAATTTATTGTTTTACTAATTTGCCAAAGTTTCAATTGTAATTCTTAATACTTATGCATCATTTTATTGCTATTTTTTCAAGTACTAATGTACATCAGCACAGGCCCCCCCATCACTTTTCCATCACTATCCCCCTGCCGTCCCCAAATTCAAGCCCTTTTTTCCCGTCACCACATCCCCCTGTTAGGAAACTCATTGGAACTATGCCATTTACTTAAATGAAATCCACCACCACTCAGTTATATGTCGCTTTAGACTCTCATCCAATTTTGACTTTTGGCATTTGCACAGCTCATTTATTCCCTAACCTGCCCACACCACCTTTAATTACTTTTTCTCTTGGAAATGTAATTTGCAAGCAGCAATGAACGTTTAACATGTCTATAACTCCTCTCTGTGTTTGACTTTGACCCATGAAGCAAAATAAGTATCCATTCTAATCTTAGATATTTATCCTATCACTACTAAGAAAGGCCTCCTCACCATTTAACAACATAATTATCTTCATGATTTGATTACCTCTCCCATTCCAAAATACATAATATGCTAGGTTTTTCATATTTTATTTATATAATTAGATCAGAAAATATATTTTTGATTTATACACGCACAAACGTGTGTGTATACATGAATACATACGCATGCACTCGCACACATACACACACATAATTTTGTATAACCATGTCTTATGTGAGCTGAATTTGCTATCTCCAAAACATTCATCCAAAAGCATTTCAGCTCAAACTGTCAGAAACAATTGTACACTAGTATTAAAGTGTTTTGCTAATCAGATAGAGAGGTATGTATATGTTACATAATTGGTTTGTCATCCTATTTACTAAGGATGTACACCATATCTTTAAGTTCTCATACCCCTCGAATTTCTTTGAGAACTTCATAGACATGAGTGATTGAAATGACCTACTCAACTCACTACCCACATACTCAATATATAAACAATTTATTTAGTCAATGATAAGTAACAACCCCTTGCTGAGTATATTAAGCATATATTATGGTGGGCAATAAACCATACGCATAGATTAGGCCTTTTGTGATAACTAATGGTGATGATAGGGATGCATATTTTAGGTTAGGCTGCCACCAATTGGCATTCACTATGTGTTCTTGGTCCCAATGGGCACTTCGAGAGGGTATTAGAATATTTCGTTATTTTTAGTTTGCTATTTTTAGCTAGCTTTTTAGATTCTTCTATTAATGGTCATTTAGGAGTTTTATTTATTACTTTATTTTAGACATCTATGTTTAGAAGACATTTGCTTCAGTTTGAAGCTCTTATAATGGTCTATATATTCGTTGTAATTCTTTCATTCACTGCATCGAAATATTGGAACAGAGGGGGCACCTCATGCTCCCTTTGTTCTTCAAAGATACAGTGAGGAGGGTTTTTAAACTAATATTGTGATGTTTCTATAGTGGTCATCTTAGTTGGTTTAGTAAGTTTCCTTTTCTGCATTTTGTTAACGATTGTTTCTTTTTCGAAACATCATATTGTAATCTTTTATAAATAGAGCCTTTAGTCTCTATTGTAGAGATCGATTTATAATAAGGGTGGTCCCTCTTCTAATCATGAAAATACAGTCAAATTTATGTTGGAGGCAATGGATAACTTTAAAAAAGAAATGGAAAATAATAAGCAATCCAAACTCATTGGTTGCTCTCAATGGAGGGACAAACGGTTTGTTCTTCTCATTAATCTTGAACTAATAGTTAATGTTGTTCTTTCTCTCAAAAAGTCCTTTTTTTGCAATTTTATGGGAAGGAAAGTATCTCTTTATCTTCCTAGAAAATTGATCCCATTGGAAATGGCAGTCTGCAAGTGATAAGGAGATTATTCTTTCTACCAATAGGTAGTTCTTTGTGTTTTTTTCAAAATGGTGGATCAAAACAAATTCATTGAAGGTGGTCCCTGCTTTTATAACTGAGCAAAACTCTTGATCAAGCTCTTGCATGTAGGTTTTGATCATGTAGAAGAAATCCCCTTATGGATTACAATCTGCCAATCTGGATCAAGTTGTTTCAATTGCCTATAGAATTTTGGCATCTAGATATCCTCCAAACCATTGGATTGGTTCTAGGTAAGACTATGGGTTCCCCACACCTTAGCTTAGAAAAAGGATATCCATACTCACATTTGTGTTGAAATGAGTCTCAACAAACCCTTGCCTAATTCTCTAGAAATTTGATTGGGTAAAATGTAGTGGATTCAACAATGGACTATGAAACCCTTCCATTTTGATGGAACTATCATGTCTACGGCCACCTACAATGAGATTGGCCTGATAATGTTGACAAGAGTATGAAAGACAAATCCCCAACCCAAGATATAGGGATGGACTCCAAAGGCCTTTCCCTCGTGAAAACCATGATAGAGGAAAGACTCTAAATTGCCAAAAAGGAGAAACACCCAGGGGAAAGTATAATATCAAGTTTGATTATTTATAAATTTTCAAGGAGCTGTTGTGGAGGGAAACAACACACAATCTTAGTTTATTAGAAACCATAAAGATTAGGTACACTTAATCCAGACAACTCAAGAAGTTTGTATTTAGAGGACCTCTGATGACAATGTGTAGCCTGCTGATTTACAAGAAGTAGAAGATGAGGTTCCCACTATGCTAATCCCACATGCTTAAAGAACTATGCATTGTTGGAGAAATCGGCAGATATTATAATGTAGGAAGGAAATATGCCTTTGTCTTACCCATGGCTAAACAGAAAACTACAATGCATGTTTTATAAAGACAATGAAGAAAAAAAACTACTAAAACGCATGTTTTAAAAAGACAATGAAGAAAAAAAAATAAGTGTCCCCTTCATAAGGCATGTGTTTTAGTTTGTTGCTTAAAGGAGAATTCTGAGAAGAATAAAACCCTAGGTCACCTTGGTGGTGCAGGAGCACCTAGAAATTTTGATGTGGCTTGTACTGACCTTAGCCAAGTCAGTAGTCTTTGTTTTGGCCTTAGAAGGTCTTGTTGGTTAATGTCAAGATGGATTAGACTAGGATCAATCCATTCTTGTGTTAAAATATGTTCGTTCATGTTTACGAAAACAACGTAAAACTATTATATATATATATATATATATATATATATATATATATATATAAAATGAGATATAAAATATATATTAAATTAAATATATAATATATATTGTTATAATATATCAAACTATAATTATGTTATATATATATATATATATACATAATAACATAATAAATTAAATCGACTACATACACGGCTTATAAATTAAATCGACTACAAACACGGCTTAACCTATTAGTCACGATACCTATCGTGACTGACATACATGGCAGTCACAATACATTGTGATTGTTCATGTATGACAGTCACGATAAGTATCGTGACTGTCCATACCTCCCTTAATTAAAATGCCGATTGTTATAATATGCCGACTGTTATACTAAACAGTAAAACAGTTAATTAAATCAGTTGTTATCAACAGTCGCCAATGATAATAAGATGTGACTGTTAAAAGCTGATACTCATTCGATTTAATATATATA
>MU226208.1:1047992-1064292 GCA_018584345.1 Thuja plicata
TAAATATATTGGATATATTATTGATATATTTAATTATGATAAAATCGATTGGATAATAATAAAAGGTTATATTTATTATTAAGGATTGATTTTAATAATTAAATATGGAGCAAATAATATAAAAGAAAATATTATTATTATGGACCGAAGTCGGCCAACTTGGGAAGCCAAGAGTTTATTCAAAGATGCTCATATATATTGGAGTTTTTGATGAAGGACAATCATATCAAAAACATAACATGTGAATGTCCTCTTCATCAATGCTTGGAGCGAATTAATAAGTAAATTCAATAAGCGAATTCAGTCAACATCTTAAGGAGCGATGTCAATCATGGTAAAGCGAAAATGCCAAGGAGACTCGGCAAATTCAATATGCTAGAATCGGTTATCCTTGCAGTCCTCATCATCGCCTAATTAGTAGCCAGTACAAGTGCGATTCAAGGGCAGCAAACTGAAGCATATATATATCAGCGAAGTGTGATATATATAAGTAGGCATCGATACTTGATGTAGGGCCGATATTGATGCAGCCCTTAAATGCATTGAATGCATACTTGGGCTAGCAAATTTGAAGCAAACTCAGACCTTGGGAGATCCGATCATTAGCAGCGACATGCATACTAAGGCAGTATATCTGACCATACAAAGAATGAAGTATACCTGCACCTTGTGTGGATTTGATAGAGTGATCTTAAGTACAGATCGATAACCAGTACAAGGACAGATCAAGCATAGATCGATGACTCCTTGTTGCAGACATGAAAGAAGCCCTAGGTGGGCAATTGGACTCATATACTTCTCAGATTTAAAGCACACAACTTGGGGAGATTGGAGACAATTTCAGATCTTCAAATCCGGGTGATATCTCTCCTTCTGTATGATCATTTTTATTACTTCCTGTGCTTAGTATTTTGAAAGACTTCTATAGATTGCATATTCCTTGTGATAATCTGAAAAAATTTACAGAAAATACCCCAAATTTTTTAATGATAAGAGGCATAGCCACAGTTAATTACTTTGGATTAAAGTAATTGTGATTAACCAATAATATGTTACTGTCTACTAAAGATTAACGGGAAGAAATAGGTTATTAATATAATAGTATCCAAAGTAAAAGCTACTATTCACTAAATTGAAGGGACCTGTATCAGGCCACAAATAGGAGATCTAATTGAAGCCTACCAAAGCCTCTGAGTAGGGCAGGAGTGTCTATAAAAGTGGCTCTTCTCAGTTTGCAGCATTTTTACTGGACCTTGGAGAAAGGAAAGAAGTGGTGAAGGCCCTTGTACAGGTACTCATTAAGAAGATTTTCCTTGGCAGCTTGGACGACATTACATGCCAATGGATTGTCAAAAGGCTTTGGCAGATGGGGATTCGCTCGTATAGCTTCCAGTTTTAGCAAATCTCCACTCCACTACCCCAAACCAGCATCAATCAAAGGAAAGACCGCCAAAGGGTGTTCACTCCGGAAGATCGTGGATCTAGAGAAAACATATGAGATTGAATGGTTGTTCCAAGTTATCAACAAAGAATAGGAAGATTGACAGGTGTTGAATGTATGGCTCAGTGTGTAATGAAAAGCTTTAAAAAAAAAAACTTATGTACAGAAAAAGTTTACATTAAATATCAGGTTTTGTATCTCCTAGAGTTGTGAGACTAATGTCTTAGGTGTTAGGAATAGGTAACCAGGATTTGTGTGCCCGTAGCTTTATAAAATTGGACAAATATCCAAAACAGAAAAAATGTAATTTTCTCTATATATCATTAATACAAAGGGACAAACCCCAAGGCTGCAGTTTACTGGGTACAAGAAAAACAATAGTAGGAAAATCATATTAAAAATCAAGATGAGGAATAGTTTGCTAAAGTTTGAAATGATTTTATGGTTATGCAAAATATTTTGAACAGTCAAAATTGCTCAAATACCCTAAGACATCATCATGCCCTAAATCTCAATAGAGGCCCTCAATCACATAGCCAAAATACTTGAAACCATTTAATATTTTTATGATTAGCAGAAAAAATTGATTTCAGCAAGTTATTGATGGAATTTGTGAGAAAATTAACGATTTTTGGACGACTTTTATTGAAAAAATAGTGGCGAGTTTATATAAAACATAATGACGCGTTTTCCGGTGAGTTAACTCCCCACCAGCTTTGACTCATGAGTTCAATGAGTACTTGCAGAGTTCTGCATCACTATCAGAGACACAATGTAAGGAGTGGAAGCCACATCTTCCTGAAACATGGGTAATTTCCCTTTTATTTAATTGATCCAATTGTATTCCTTTGAAACCTTGTATGCATCAAATTTTTGGTCTTTGCTTTAGCTAATAGGAAGGTTTTGGCATTTTTGTGTTCAGATTAGTTGCTTTCCTTCAAAACCCTAAAAATGTCACTTGGGAGGCGAGAATTGTTACTAGTCTTGTGCTCACAACTGAGGCAAAAAGATAGGCAAATTATGTTTTCAATTATGTAAAACCCCAAGATAAATATTGTATAGCATGAATAATTGTATATTGCCCAATGTGAAATTCTTAGGGAACATTCTGTTACAATTTGAAAAGAGGTTTTACCTCACATACTATTCTAGTTCAAGTTATCTTATAAAGTTAAGTTAAAATGCTAAAACATCCTATTTCCAGTGTCTATTTACTTTTTCACCTGAAACATCAATTTCTATGATGATCGTAGGCAGTGGTAGAGCTCACAGCTGCTTTAAAGAAGAGCCACTTTATATTTATTAATCTTGAGTTGAAGAATTTTATGCTATATTACCCCGCGTTTCCAGGACAAGGGGATGAGGGAGAAAACGTTCCCAAATCCCCTTTTTTTTTGCCATTTTTAGGTACGGCTAGGGGAAGGCAGAGGGAACTGCTACATATAAATAGGGAAAAATAAAATATATAGGGAAATTTAAAATATTCATATGAAGACATGGATAAAAGTATGCAAATATACATTATAGAACCTTAACATATAAGAACTAGCAGAATTCTTATGCCAATTTTGTGTTGAGTTGAGAGTCAAAGTCAAATCTGTCGAGTTTCCGGTGCTCTCGATTATCCACGGGCAATCTCATTGCCCTCCCAGCCATAGACAATTCACAATTGTCTCCCCCGAACACTATCACCATATTTTTTATTCAAAATAGTTGTTACTAGAATGAGATCTCATATCTCATAATATATATGCAAGTGGTGCCCTTTCATCAAGGAACACCACTCTTTAACATATATTAATATAATTATATATTTAATATTTAATATAATATCAATATATTATTATATAATCAATAATTATAAATATAATTATATTATCACAATTATAAAATAATTATAATATCTCACAAATAATAATATATTAATTATATAATTATTATATTATCTATCACAATAATTTTGTCAATATAAACACAACCTTTGTGTTATTTATGTAGGCATGTGGATTCCGGCCACAACTACAATAAAATCTACAAAACCGTTTATAGAATTCATTGTCAATATGCAAAATTAATAGGGACATCCCCTAAGCGTCCTCCGTCACTGGGACGTCCTAGAAACAAGGATGCCTGAAAAAGAACTTGGGGATACATCCACCGGTAACTCTGTTTTTATGGATTAATTTAGAGTTGGGATAGTTATGAGGACAGAGATGTGAACATTCACCATTGAAGCTTGTGATAAATGATTCTAGTTTTATTTTTCGTAGTGAAACTTATGAAGCAAGATGTCTTCAATTATAATATCACCATTTTCTTCTTTATCTATTTGATGAAATGCATTATTTTGTGTAGGTGTTGTAAGCGATGTTGTGGTGTTGCCTTTATTGTTATTTGTGCATTTCTTTATGTCGATCTGAATTTGGGTCAAGTGAGGGAATTTTGATTGTTTTTCCTGCAAAGATGTATCCCCATTTCACCATGGACAATGCCGAGGCGATAAGGTTATTTGTAGGCAAGCCAATTTACAACCACCGTCAAGATGATCACCCTATGAGGAATATCAATAATTTTGTCAACAAAGGCGAGGGCGAGGCTTATGCAACTTCAAGATGATGCCAATAAATTTCATCTAGTGCCCTAATTTTTTGGATATCATCCGTAATCGAAAGAAGTTCTTCTTATGGATGATCGTCGTATTCCAATAGGCTCTTGGATTTGTCAACTTCCAGTTTTTGTACATTAGTGGAAACCAATATGGCTTATAAAATGGAGAAAGTGGCATTCATGGAGCAAGCAGCATCATTCCAATCTAGTAGCAACCAATGTTTCTACAAGCTTCTATCATCTATACATTTAAGAGAACAAGTGCTCTTCTGGCCAAACATGATGCTAATCGATAGGTTTGACTAAATGAAAACAACAGGGCAATTTTGAAACATATGTCATTTAGATCATAATATTTTCTTGAAGGCAGTGGAGATTGTTTGTCAATAGAATTCAAATATTTATTCAATTTTGATGAATCTAGTCTCTTGAATGAATCAGGCGAACGCGAAGATGCCAAATTGAAATGTAAAAATGAAACAACCTTTGCCTAGAGGAAGAATAAGCATGCCTAATGCAATAATATGAGCCCTGTCCATGGGTGCTACAAAGGTGCTTCTCCAAAGTATAATCCTTTAGTTTTGCCTTGATGTACATTTCTCTTTTATAGGTTTTGTCTTTTTTTGTCAAGCATCTATAGTATTGTTGGCCTCCTATTAGGTTAGCATTGTCATAAGCATTGAATTATATAAGAATGTTAAAAAAATTTAATGCATTATCGATGGAATCCAATACATTTGTTTTTATTTAAGGAGGTATTTTAGAACTCGATCTTATAATCATATTTGCTAAGTAGCAAGCTTACTGCAAAATGAAGGCAAAAAAAGACAGAGAACATTAAATGACCTTTCGTTAGTCAGCCGCAAAATTACATTAGTAACAAAACAACTAGTGCCCAAATAAAGGGTAACTTCCAATGGCAATGGCAATTTACTATATTTGTTAGAACATTGTAAACATGGCTACAATTACAACATTGTAAACATTCTCTTATTAAGTTTAAAAGGAGGATATGGACATCACTGATGTTATAAATAGATGTAAAGTAGAGCAGGTGGCGATAGAGATCCTCTGAGTGTTAGACTTCATGGACGTGTGATCCGTTGGTGACGAATTCACCCTAAGAGAAAGCAATATAAGTTCTGGTATGTAGGTGACATGTGCAGCATGAGCCAGATAGCAGTATGTAGACCTAAAAGTAGTGTAGGCATACAATTTTGTTTCCATTTCATGTAACGTACTTTCTCCCCATGTTCACACCAGGGGGGTGTTAGGAATTAATCTTAGTACTTACATGTATCAGAGGTTGAATGAGTTGTAGTAATAACGAACATATTCATTAGGTTTGTTAGCACCTATGTTACCCAGAAACGTGTTTCCACCCCTAAACCCCAAGTTTCAAAAACGGAAACGGTGTCAGGGACGAGGGGACAGTCGGAAACGTTTCCAAGCCGTCCCCGATGAAGCATTTTTTTTGGAAACCGTCCCGGAAACTCGAGGACGGTCAACGGAAGTTTTGGAAACCTTTGACCGTCCCCTGGACGGCTAGGGGACAGCTTGGAGCCGTCTCAAGGACTTCTAGCCGTTTCCTACAGCAAGAGACAAAATGTAAGATAATTTTATAAAATATTTGCAAATTTTTTAATCTCGTGTGGGTCCCACTCCTCAAAGCAACCCTAAATATTAAAATATGTTATTATTAATGTCAAATCTTAAGCATATGATCAAAAATATCAAATTGTGCATTCCTTGCAAGTTGCGTATAGATTGGCCCAAGTGAATAGAGTTATGCCCGAGTGAATAATCATTTGCTCTTGCTGCTGTTAGAATGTGAACAGAGTTATCTGTGAATTCTGTCTTTGGTGAAAATCTGCAGATTGAGAGTGTAAATCTGAGCAATATTTAGTATTCTCAGACCAAATCTTAAGGGCAGGAACATACTATCTTTGTTTTCATTTTGACTTTGAATTTTGAGACTTTGAGTCTTCTGACATTATATGAGCATTGATGCAATGATAATTGAATCTTGATATATGATATGATATGATACTTTAGGTCTTGAACTTCTCATTTTGTTGACACTTGCAGCCTTTGCGCATTTTGATATATGATCTGATACTTTTCATTGTTTCAATGAATTATATCTATGAATGTATAAAATTGGAATTTGAACTCTCATTTGATTCATTTGATGCTATCCTATGTTCTTATTGTATGATGATTCGAATTGATTCATTTGATACTATGTTCTATGATGATTCGATGAATGATCTTTAATTTTAGATTTATAAATGTTATTATGTTGCTATGATGAATGTTAAAATGTTATATACTTCATGAATATATTTGAAATTTCAGATTTCCATATATATATATATATAGCCGTCCCCTATCGCCCTCTGCTCCGGGCAAAAAAAAAAATCCCGGAAACCTGTTTCCCCGTCCCCCTGTCCCGGAAACTTGGGGTAACACAGGTTAGCACTAAGCACATTTGTAACAATTTGTAAAAATCACGTGTAGTTTAATATAATACTGTTGTACGAGAGTCCATAGGGATTCAAGTTGTTAGTAGAACAACTATATAAGAGAGTTGTTAGAAGAACAACTATATAAGAGAGTTGTTATAGGAGCTCTCCTACAATATAGGAGATGCCAATTCTATAAATATGTAATATGCATTGAATGAAAATGAGATGAGATATAGTATTGTTAATGTGTAATATTTGCAGCTATAGGATAGCATTTTTAAATCTATTCTAATTGTCTTGATTCTATTAATGCAATATTGTAATATTAGTTTATAATGGTCAATTTAAGTCCTTGGGATGGTCTTTAGGAATATTCTTTTATTCTTTTTAAATAACTTCTTATCCTTTACTTTCTTAGGTGTCAATCTTATCCTTATCAAATAGATCTTTGTAACTCTTATTTAAAGTGACTTTCACTCCATACTTATATCTAATATCTTGGCAATCATTCTCTATGTGATTATTTTCAATAATATGGTTATTAGAGCTCAGGTGAGATGTTGAGTCCGGTGAATTCGTAAATTATACAAATTGCAGGCACGTGCCACAAAAGAACATTGCAAAGGAAGTTATACATATTCATAAAAAAGTATTTAGGCAAAAAAATTTGAACAAATCCATGGGTTTTTTTAGCAATAATTTCAAATAGATCTATATCTACAAATCATGAATTATTTTACCTATAACAATCGCGCAAAGATTTTTCTACATTTGCAGGAAATTTTCTCTGCAGATTCATGGTTTTTCTTATGATAAAATCCATGCCTTCAATCTACTAAAAACTTCAACTTGTGATTTTGTTTTGTGTATAATTGCAACCTTATTTTCTGCAAAAATGCATCCCTTCCTATCAAAAAATTACACCACTATAGAGGTATTGTTTTGAGATGGAACAAGTTCTGGTAATCTGGATGATTTTTTGCACGATTAATGAACATCAAAGGCTTTCGCGATCAATTACAAGCCATAGGTCAAACAATCGATGAGAAGATATGGTGGTTATAATGTTAAAAAGCTTACCACAATCATATAAGCATTTTAAAAAAACAATCAACATCACATCTACCAATGTTGACCTAAAGTTTGATGATTTGTCAAATTGCAGTAGGATAGATGGAAGAAGCACTTCCATAGCAGAAGAGATTCACCACATGAAGAACAAGCCTTTGTAGATAAAGACGGGCATAGGTGAGGGACCTCAAAAGAAATGTCAAGGGAATTATAATGACACTTCGAAGAATCTGAAAGATATCACATCACTATTGTGGTAAACTTGGTCACATGAAGAAGCACTGTATAAAGAGGTTGGTTGATCAAAAATCCAACCAAGGAGGACCTCCATAAAAGGCTCATGTCGCAGAGCATTCTGAGTAGAAGGACAAGAACTCTATTTTCAAATTGATAAGCATGAAGAGTCTCAAGAGTTCTATAGCTGGTACATGCAAATGTTGTGGACCAATGAATACAGCATTGGTCATTGGTGCCAAGTATTTTCTCTTGATTGTAGATGATTTCAGTAGGAAAAAGTGGGTGTTTTCCTAGAAGAAAAATCAGCAGGGTTTAAGAAATACCAAAAGTTTGTAGAAAAAGGGTCTAGTTGTTCAGTAATCACTCCTAGTTCTAATAATTGAGGTGAATTGTGTTCAAACAAATTCACCAAGTTTTGTGCTAAAAACAATAGAATAAAGTAGTTGAGAGAAGAAACTGTACTATTACG
Source organism: Thuja plicata (assembly GCA_018584345.1). Classification (NCBI taxonomy): domain Eukaryota; kingdom Viridiplantae; phylum Streptophyta; class Pinopsida; order Cupressales; family Cupressaceae; genus Thuja; species Thuja plicata. Next base: position 1,056,286 of record MU226208.1, read on the forward strand.
AAGATGGCTCCATATATGTTGGACAACAAGAGTGTTCCCAAGAAAATTTGGGTAGAGGCAGTACGTGAAGAGCGCACAGGAAATACTAAGGAAATATTGAGGGCATAATTTCCTTTTTTGAAACTTTTCCCACTCAAAGCATTTACGTCATAAATAACAATGATTTTTCATTTATTCAAGGCATTACAAAATTTGTACTTAGCCGCCATAACCAAAATAGAATGAATGAATTTGTTTCAAACGATAATTACCAAGAATAAATTTCTGATGTCGTCTCAATTACATCCACGATGCTAATAAAACTCCCACTAATAATACAACGCCCACACAACACCAAATCCCATGCATCGATTTTCTTTTGCCTGACTTTTTGACCGCCCATCTATATCTCCAATGAGCACGATAAGATATTCAACGCACATATTCCCTGATTTAATTAGAGAATGGCACTATTTTAATCAACTCCAAGTTGTTAAAGTCGCCCCACTCCAAACGCTAAATATGGTAGCTCTACACAGAACTCCAAAAAAATTGAATATTTAAATATTTCAATGCTAACATAGCATAAAATCTAACATGGCAAGGAAGTGAACAAGCAAGCAGCTAAAATAAACACACAACCAGCTTAAACACCTCAAGCAACTCAACCAGGCAACCAAACAACTCAAGCACCTCAAGAAGAAAACTAGGCGGCTCATCAAAAATCTCAATCGCTCTGAATAATCCTCTGAGATTTATACGACCTTGATCATCAACCTTTGACATCAATGACAACATATTCAACAATTTACACAACAATTTATCGTCTCAACTAGTCTCCAATACCGATCACTAAAGGAGAATCCAGAGGAAGCTTGGTCTGAGAGGAAACAAAAGGGGAGTCATCTAAAGGTTTTTGGTTCTATTGCATATGTCAAGATTCTAGATGCAAAAAGAACCAAACTAGACTCGAAAAGTCATAAGTTTATGCTTACAAGATAGAGTCACAATCATAAAGCCTACAAGTTCATTGATGATGACACTAATCAACTGACATAAAGTAAGGATGTTGTGATTGATTTAGAAGTTGGTCCTTTTCAACTCTCTTCCAAGCTCAAGATTACAAATTCAGGTGTCCATCTTCCGCTGGTTCCAATAAAAGGGGTGGATGGTTCTAATCATGAATCTCATTCTGAGAATATGGAATCTCTAAGGCGCGGAATAGTACCAAAGGAAGTTCTTCAAGAGAACTTGGATTAGCATCAAGACAATATAGCACTAAACAAACCAAGTCATGTTGGTGATGTTGATTTGGAAGGAGAGATTTCTCAATGTTATGGTAAATCGATGTTGTATTAAACAGAGGAGATGAAAGTTCCTTATATGCTTTGCAAAGACCATGTTTCTAAAAGAAACAATCAGGAACTAAAGATGAAAATAGAAACTACTTAATAAACTAAAGACTAACTAAGATTACCATTAAAGAAACATTACAATATTCTTATACCCTCCCTTAATGGTCATCGTCTAACTACCCTGCAAAAGATTGTACATGTCTTGTGGTCATAAATTCTTCAGAACATTCTGTTGCTGAGGCCTCCCTGGATCTGCAAAATGTCAATGACCAAGAGTAGCCAAAATTTGTCCAGAAAAAATAGAGAAGGTTGCCCCCTTCTTCAGAATGCTTTGCAACAAGTGACAAGAGCCTACCATTGAGATGAGTGTGTCACTAACCCTCCCAGAATCTACAAAACTTTTGACCAGAAATCATCACAAAACGTCCAACCTATGTTCGATAACGAAGTTGTCCCTCCCTGTAGCTAGCTAGAGACACACACCGAGAACAGCTGCCACGATTTTGAGGAAAAATCGGCAAACCCTCCAAATTTTTGCAGAAGAGCACAATGCCCCTGAACAGACTACAAAAAGTCATTATGTTTGAGGAAAAAATCACCAAAACCAAGATTACAAATCATCATTTTTTTCAGAAAAATGGGTAAAAACCCACAAAGGAATACCACCAACTTTGCAAATATAGAATCCAAAAATGATTTTTGACAATAAAATAAAAAACCAAACACACAGTTGGCACAAAATCCAAGATATGGATCAACAAACAAAACATCATTTTCAAGGAAAAAAATAAAACCTTTCTAGAAACTAGAGAGCCCTCCCTGACAGCAGCAAAGCCTTAATTTTTGAGGAAAGATTTTTACACCCAAAATAAAAAGATATTCAAGGGACAAAATTATTAAAACCCACCATAAATTTTTTAAAGGGAAAAATTATGAAATCCAATCAAAAATTTTTAAGGGAAAAAATTATGAAAAACCCATGAAAAAAATTTATAGGAAAAAATTAAGAAAACCCATCAAAAATTTTTAAAGGGAAAAAATTATGAAAACCCATTACAAATCTTCTAAGGGAAAAATTATGAAAACCCATCAGAGAAACCGTCATGTTGCAAAACACGAGACTTCGCGTGGTAAATAGTATATGCAAGCATCATGCAACTCACAAAAAGCACGTGCAAGCAACATGCAAGTACATGCAACCCTCAAAAATCAGAGACTTTTGCTTAAACCAGGAAATTGCGCGATCAAAACCCTCGACCAAGCTCGCGATTTTCAGCAAAAATCTTCAAAGATGAACCATAAAAATTTCATAAATTACCTCTAACGATTTTTATTTTGAAAAATCGAAAAACAAATTTCTAGAAAAAAATTCCAGATCAAAAGAGGCTCAAATTTTTTCTCATAAAATTTGCCAAATTTTATGAAATCCCATCAACCCGCTCTAATACCATGTTATGGTAAATCGATGTTGTATTAGACAGACGAGATGAAAGTACTTTATATAGATTTACAAAGATGACATTTCTAAGAGAAACAATCATGAACTAAAGACGAAAATAAAAACTACCTAATAAACTAAAGACTAACTAAGATGACCATTAAATAAACATTACAATATTCTTATAATCAAAAGAGACCAAAGTGATGGGAAAAAACTGTTGGTGATGTTCGAGACAGTGTAATGATTGAGGGGTGATCATCCAGAGGCAAGAGCAAAAACATAGTTGACTTTTCTCTTGTGGTTAACATTCAAGATGTTTATAAACCTCAAGTGTTTGACGAAACAAAGGTGAACATAAATGCAAAAAAAAATGCCATGGAAACATAATATTGAAGTCTTACAAAAAATAAGAATTGAGTTCTTCAAATCTTCCGCCGAGGAAGAAAACCATTGGCTACTAATGGGTTTACAAAGTCAAGTACAAAGTTGATGGTACGCTTGACAAGTACAAAGCATGGTTGGTGGCTAAAGGGTTATCACAAAGAGAAGGTATTGACCATGAGAAGACATTTGCTCCTACAACAAAAAATAAGCACCTTCCCTCTAGTTTTGACTATGGTAGTAGTTAGTACAATTTGGTTGGAAAGTCCATCAAATGGATGTTAAGTGTGCCTTCCTCGATTGACACTTGGAGGAAGGAGTGTAAATGACTCGGACTCAAGGTTTTCAGGTTGCAAGAAAGGAGCATCAAGTATGCAAACTGGTCAAAGCTCTTTATGGCCTTAAGCAGGCATCTAGGGCATGGTACATAAAAATTGACAAGTATTTGGTTTAACAAGGATTCCAAAGATGCCCTTCAAATCCAAATTTATACATCAAAAGTGTCAGCAATAATATCATTCTACTGGTCATTTACATAGATGATATCATCGTTACAGGTTGTGAGGCAAATTTGGTTGAACAAATCAAATGTAATTTGGGTAAGGCTTTTGACATGAAAAACTTAGGCCTCCTACATTATTGCCTAGGTGTACAGGTTTGCAAACAAGTGATGGTATTTTTATTTCTCAATCTAAAAATGTCAGAAGTTTGCTCAACAAGTTCAAAACAAAATCTCGTCTATACCTATGGAGAAAGGGTTGTAGCTTTCAGCCAAAACAGACTCAAAAGTGATTGATGAGTCAACATTCAGGAAACTAATGGGCAACCTTATCATCTTAGAGGCATTAGACCTTATTTGAGTGTTGTGAGTTCATTTCCAGATTGGTGACAGCACCTAAGGTTGTCATGCCCCGTAAGGATACATCCTTCCTGTCAGGACCCCAGTTATAACACATTCATCATCATTAAGAAAAACTCAGAAAATTGTCTTACTCCATAAGCCTTCACAATTTTCTGATCAAACCAAGGCTAACAGCGAAGGAAGAAGGCAATCATCATTACTTTGTTTCTACTCTATAATGCAGCAGCTTCATAAAGAAATACAGAATCTATAAACCATTAGTATATGACAACAACTACATGTTATATGATATATGACAGGCTTACGATCCAGATTATATAGCAGCAACCAGCCATTGAATGGTCGACTATCTAAGAAGAAACTTGTATTAAAGAAAAGACATAAAGGAACAACGAATGGTCAATTAACGACAAAGTGCATACCGACTAAGCTGGGATTCATTTGAGACAGTTGTGAATCGGTACAACAAGCATCAAGGTAGCAAGTTCAAAATAAGCAATCTGTTTAGAAAACAAAAGTGATTTGTTATGAAGTAAGCCAATGCAAAAGAAAGGATACGATCTTGAGGAGTACTGTGATTTCAGTTAATAATGATTCTCCAAATGATGCAATGTAGGAAGAAGCGTGATTGAGTGAACAAACAGATAGTTCTAAAGAGGCAAGTCCACTTCGTAAAGAGCAACCACTCCCAAGGGACATCTCTCTCCATAAGACATTAAGTTATAAAATGGAAGACTGCGATAGAAGGGAAGGGAATCAAGAAAGAGTTCTGATCAAATACATAGGCCAGTTATAATCTGCAAATGAAGGAAGATCGATCAAGTAGGAGGCTAAATAAATGAGTAATATTCAGCATACAGTCCCTGTGCATTTTATATGTGATTCGGTCTGATGCATGATGCATAGACTTTAATCTTGCTGATTTGCTATTTTGTCTTCCATGTAGAATGGAAGTAATTAACATATTTATATATTTGAATCATTGCTATTATGGCATTAGACATAATAAATTATATAGCGGATTCCTTAACACTTCATCCAATGAACCATTTCGTTGTGGATGAGTGGATAAGGTACATGAAAGGAATAAGGTCCATTCAAGTAGTGGTGACCCAAGAGGGACTGCGAAGCCGAATGGCAGGTGTCATTGCATGCTACTAGGCTTGATGGACAGGCTCGAGGCACCTTGCGTGATCCCCCACGGTACTTCATGATGCGGATGGGTTATCAAGCAAGTTATTAAGAGAATCCTACTTGTATATTATATTAATTATAATGATGTTTAGGATTATTTTAATAATATTGTGGAATTACATATATTTAATCATCTTTTATAATAATGACTAACCTGGTTTCAGGCTCTAAAAGGGGACATTACAAAGGTAGACCGTAGAACATTGAGTTACAACGAAGCGGTTGTTGAGATATGTGAAAGAAACACTTGACTTTGGCATTCTATATAGCAAACGAAAAGATCCTAGACTGGTGGGGTTCACAAATTTAGATTGGACAGAATCTGTTGATGACAGGAAATCCACTTCTAGATATATTTTCAGCCTTGGTATAGGCGCAGTCACATGGACCAATAAGAAGTCACAGTGAGTAGCTCTTTCCTTAATAGAAGCAAAGTATCGAGGAATAGTCAAAGTAGCATGTGAGGCAGTATGGCTTTTGAGGATGCTTTTATACATACACATGTCTCAAGTATAGCCTTCACCCTTATTTTGTGACAATCCAGGGGTGCTAAAGCTTGCCAAGAATTCAGTCTTCCACAAGTGTACTTAACATGTGGAACTTCCTTGTCATTTCATATGGCAACTTGTAGAAGATGGATTGTTAATGTCGCAGCATTGCCCAACTAAGGACCAGACTACAAACATTATTACCAAGCCCTAGATCCTTGACAAATTTGTAAAATTTTGGGATAAACTTGGTATTATTAATATATTGACAACTAAGGGAGAGTATTAAAGTAATATTGTAATATAAGTTTATAATGGTCAATCAAGTCATTAAGATAACTTCAGGAATATTCTTTTATTTTTCTTAGATAAGTTCTCATTCTTTGCTTTCTTAGTTGTCAATCTTATCCTTATTCGATAGATCTTTGTAACTCTTACTTGAGGAGAATTTTGTTCCTTAGTTAATATCGAATATCTTGGTAATTTTTTCGTGTTATTATTTTCCAAGATTCTTTTAAAAAGTCAAAAAATAAGTGTAGCTTGTATCACTTTCTTTACACCATTAGTGTTTTGATTATATTTCTAGACACTATAACATGAAAGGTGTGACAGTTGCGTCCGTTAAGGGTTAATCCTCCTTCTGAAAAGATTAAACAGGATTCATGGAGCCCCCCGAACATAGGATGGATTAAAATTAACTTTGATGGAGCATCAAAGGGCAATCCAGGCCCTTATGGAGCAGGATATGTAGCGCGTGATTGGAAAGGAAACATTTTGTTATTAGGTGCTAGAAGTTTATTGGAGGGGAAAAACAACGAGGCTGAAGCACAAGCAGCCCTTTTAGCTACTAAAAAGGCAATAGAGTTATAAAAGTCACAAAGCTACATATGGAAGGTGACTCATTAATTATTATTGACCTTATCAAACAGGAGTTTGGAGTATGGTACATAAACAAATTCATACGCAGAATTAAATCCTTGTTGGGTCGTTTTGAGGAGTTCAGAATATCTGATGTGCGGAGAGAAGCTAATGAAGTTGTCGACACTATGTCAAAGGTAGGAGTATCTTTGAAGGATCAGAACAAAGAGGAATTGAGTGAGGACTTTAGAGGGATTGAGGAATGTGTTTTTGATTCATGGTGCTCTGGTGTATGAAGTCATATGCTAAGCAGATGATCTCAAAAGTTGGGTAACATTGCTATTTAATGTAATTGAACTTTGATAAAGGGTTGTTCTGTAATTCAAAAAGGAAGTTTTCCCTCCTAATACCGTCGGGGGAGCTTAAGTTGTCATGATGAAGCTTTTTGGCAAAGAAAGGCGAGACGAGATTAGGTGATCGTAGATGGATTCAAGAAAGTACGCCTCCATTATTTTTGGTCCAGCTAAAGTGTGATGTATTCATTAATTGATATTGGATTTGAGGTGGAAGTCTCTAGAGTAGTGTGATATCTCCTATCTGTAATAAAAATTTGATTATGACAATATATCGTATACATCGATCAATCCTATTAATCAATGTAATTATTAGATAAATAATTAAGTAATTAATTAAATGAATGTATTAATTATTAATCATTTAATAAATAATTATTGAAGTTAAAAAATGAATATATTTATTAAATAATAAACAAATAAGTTAATGAATAAAAATATATTTTAATAAAGTTATTAGTAAATATTACATATTGTATTAGACTATCGCACATGTATCATTTATTATTAATTATATAATAATAAATAAATTAATATAATATAATATTATTCAAAAAGGAATGAATATAATAACCATAGTTGCACGGGTACGCGTACCCAGACCCCTGGTACACGTACCGGGTACTGGGACGTGTATCCCCGTACCGGATACTTGCTGGGTATTTTACCCTCTCCCTCAAAATGCCACGTCAGCGTCGGCAGATTTTTTTTGCAAAACATTAAAAAAAAGTCTGATTTTTGTTTCCGTTTTTTGTTTGTGTATCAGCTTGCTGTTTATCAAGCTTAATTCAATATGTGATCGGTTTGATACTTTGATACAATATTGATTAACTTACACTAGTAAACTTTATCACTGTTCAAGTCAGAAGTTCATCATTTGCAATATGTCGTTATATGAATTATAATCTTCTTGTTCATGTTTAAAGTTTGCCATCTCTGTTATGAACTTATGCATCTAAACATTTAGGAACATATTGCAAATCTGAAACTAAAAACGATACATTACACATCTGCAAACTTTATCACTATTCTTGTTTTGAAAACTCAAATGTCATGACTCATATTTTCAGATTTTCTATAAAATATAAAAATTATA
>MU226208.1:1081598-1101838 GCA_018584345.1 Thuja plicata
CCCCCCCCCCTTAAGACTAACATCACAAAACTTGCTGATTACATAATATGAACACATTTTTTAGAGGATCCTTTCCTAAAGAAACAGATCTTGAACCAAGCAAGGCTCCATCAAATTGCCTCGTGACCCTCAAAAGGGTATAGCTTTGAGCTGAATTCTTGCGATCTCGGTCTCAAACTCTCAAATCACAAAGTCTTGAATTATTCGACAACAAACCCTAAGAACTACAATACAGCTCTGTGATTACATGACTACGAAAGGGCATAATTCTCAATTAGACATTTTAATGCTCGTTGGACAACAATCCATATTAAGCTCCCCAAAAATCCCAAACATGTCTCCAAAACATAACCTTCACAAAAATGTATTCTTCAAACTTGTCCACACAAACAAAAATAGCTAAAATGGAAAACAAGACCAAAATACCAAAAGCACTTCTCAAGCAAAACACCATCTCAAAAGAAGAAGTTGCCTTGAGATGATGGAAATTCCTCCATCCTCTGGTACCACCAACCTCCAAATATGAAGGCCCAATTTACAAATATGTGATTAGGGCCAAAATAAGAATCATTAATAATAGATTCATCATTTGGTGTCATCCTCAACACAAGCCAACTGTACTTCATTAGTTGTTCTTTCAGTTTTCCTTTAAGAACATCATTAGCTTGAGTTCTACAAGCCCAAGTTGTGTGAACATCAAAGAAATCATTTTTTCTTACAATATGATTCTCTTTTATCTATATACTTATCTACCACATCAACATCAATTTTAGCTTCAAACATGGAGGTCACAAATTTCACTTGAGAATTAACGGGACCTGGCCACCAAAAGCTTTTCAAGTATTAACTATTAAGTAAATGAAACCCCTCGTTTGAAGATTTTTGTGAACAGATGGTACGAGAATGACTCCATTTTTTTAAAGCCTTTGCAATTTTGTTATCAATCAACATGGATTGCATCTTGTGATTCAATGTCTCCATCTTTCGATGCAGATTGGTGGTTATTTGCTGATTTTCTCCTATTGCATGCTGAGCCAACACAACAAATATTTTCAACAACTAATAAACACATTGGGATTCATCTCCTCAAATAGAGAGATCCAGAAGGAAGTAAATGTACAAGAATGTACAGCACAATCATCCATATCATATGGCTGAATTTGCACGTGTACAAATGTCAGGCAAGCGACTCTTATTTGTTTTTTGCAAGATTGCGCCGAGACAGGGATACTTGTGTTGGTTACTGAAAAGGCTTTACACTTACAAAGCTACTAGTACACTATTCAATACATTCTATAGAGAGGCCAACTCCAATGCTCAAAGTCTTAAGAGAACTAGACCAACTAACAAGGACACTAAATTATCCCTCTACACTTTAGGTTCTGCAAAACCAAGGGGGGGATTCGCTTTAATGCCTTTGAATACACACTGAATGGCATTAATACAAGCAGAGATCTCATATAAGGCTCAACACAACAAGGAGATACTAGATAATGGCTAATTACCCATTGAACATCAACCTTGCTGGGAGCATGAGATGAAAAGAACCACAGCTAAACTGGAAAATAAACAGAATTCTATCAAAAGATGGAATAATCATGTATACTGAATCACCAAGGTAACAATTTCCAGCAAATTCTAGATCAGTGCCTTATCCATTGGGAGATATAATCACCTTACCATTTATTGTGCAAAGGCATAAACTACGATTGATTCATGACTCAGACTATAATTGCCTTACAATAATATCCTTAAATGTAATCTACATTGAACTTCTTATAGCAATCCTCGTACCCACCCTATGAACTCATGAATTAATTTTAGGCATTTTAATTGATCCTTGATCAAAGCTTTGAATAAAGACATACACATATAAACAATATGCAGTGAATTGAATGAGAAATTAGAATTTGTTAAATTCACAACTCATAGAACCAACACAGAGGAGAGCACCAATCAAGATTATATTTCATTAATGTTTCAAAATCATCATCTTCTTACAATAGTTTGTTCAATGAAAATAAGACTCAATAAAACTAAAACTCTGATACTAAAACATATATTGCTCTGTCAATTGCATACAAACATTCAATTATACTTGTTAACCCTGACTGAGTATAAGATTATTGGAAATTTGGACAAAATTTCTCAGCCTGTCCTAAGTTATCTTGGAAATCCTTTTATAGAATAAGGATTGCAACAAGCTTCAGATCACTTAGGGCAAAAAACATTTGGAATACTTAACAATAAAAACCCAGGGAGACATCTTCAAATCTTCAAAATTTGCTACGCGGGAACTTAGCTTCATCAAAATGACATCTAGCACTCTTGTCTGCAAGTAATCAAATACAATTTCTTTGATTTATGTAGTATACTCGCAGCTTTTAACGGCAAAGTCAAGGTACCTATTCAGATAATTGTTCTCCCTGTAAACAAGTTCAAGCAACAAGTCAGCAACTTACTGCAAAAAGACAAAAATGGTGAAGTCCCCACTGTTTTAAACTACCTTCTTCTTGTTCATCTCTACCTCTCACCTAGCGAATTCCCTGTCTGTTGGCCACTCAAAAGATCTAACAATCTCAATCTGGCTAACAGCCTCATTCCATCAGGCACTGGTTAGGACCCTTGTAACAGAAATAAACTTAACCAAATCAACTTCAACTCTGACCAAATTGTCTAATACCTCATTAAACCCTAGTATATCAATATCATTGGTTAAGTTAAATAATGTTTCAATGCTTTCTACAATCAAATCAAAATCCCCTGTCCAAGTGTGGGTGTCTTTCAACTTTCCCTCCTTATCATAAATACTAGGGAAATATGCATTATAAGATTCTGCAAAATCTTTAATTTTCCCTTTATCACCTAGTCTTTCCCTGCAAAGAAAGCAAACAATGTATTTACTGTTCCCACCATTTTCTTTGTATCAGAGATTTTATCAGGCAGATCAGACCTGTAGACCAAAATTGCATCTATCTATTCCAATGATACATTCCTGCCTGCCCACAAGGTAAGTATGGAATTCAAAAAAGACATGGCCTCTGCGCACTTTTCTTCAGCAGATTGCAGGGATACATGGTAACCATGGACAATACCTAGCTTGCCCTTCAAGATGTCCACCCTGTGCAGTAGAATCTCCATATACTCTGATTCCCGGAGTGTTTTTCTCTTCTTCCAATTCCTCTATTCTTCTAGCATATTTATCCAATTTTTCATTTACCTCAGTGGGAAAAACAACATGTGATGCAACAGGAGTGAACTCACCAGTAGTTCCTATAGCAACATCCACTCTTTCACTAGTAGCAGAAATATTAGCTAACTTTTCATTTAGCTCAGTGATTCTTTCTTCTAGCTTTGCATTCAGCGTAAGCTGCCCCTCATATTCCTTGGACACTCTAATGAGGCTATTGTATGTTTTTGCAACCCTTTTCTCCAAATCTTCTACCTTAGCTCTGTTCAAAAATGACACGAGTCAGCAAATCGTTGTTGTGTCACTTTCTCATTCGGCTCTGATCCCACTTGTCACTTTTCAACTCCAGTCAATTGCGTCCGTGGTGTGAATTTCAGCTTTATGACTTAAAATGTGACTTGCGGCCTTGCGAAAAGGTCAGAGATGGCTATTGGCGCAAGGTCGCACGGTTGTGATACGGTTTCTCCTGAGGGTTGCGACTGTGCAGAGATGCAAACTTCAAATGTTTCCGCCAAAACATCTTGTGACTATGCGCCAACCGTTGATCGTGATATCGTGTATATGTGTCAACATCTCACAACACCGCAGGCTAACAATAGCACCTCCTTTAAACCTTGCAGGGCTGCGCTAAAGATTTTACTTTATATTTTCTTTAAACAATTGGCAGACTTTCGTACCCTCGCAACAACCTCCTTGACCGTTATAAAACACTCGCGACCCTGCAATCTGAAATAAAACATTGGTTAGTCTTTAAAATGTATGACACGTGGCAACTTCTTGCATGTTCGCACCTTGGTAACTTGACTGTTGAAAACTCTTGCAAACATGCGACAAACTTTATTTAACCGCCAACACACCTCATCGCATAGTCGCAAACACCTGATGTTGACCGCTAAATGTCTTGCGACCTTGCACCATACATGACTTGACCGCTAGATTTAACCTCAGCACATGGTCGCAACCTAAAAATTTAACTGGATAACTGACTTGCAACCGTGCGCTACACTCCAAACTAATTGTTTCGCAAGGTCGCAACTGTTTGTTGTTTAAGAATAAGACCATTGCCAAATTGCACTCACCTCTGATCAAAACCGCTGACTTGCAGACATGGACATTTTTAACTCGACAAGCTGATTTCCATTTGCTCGACAAATAAGAAAAATTTCAACAAGGCTAACTCAAAATGATGTCAAATTTAGAAAATTCAACAAAGACCTAACCAAATTTTATAGTTCTAACAACTTGGAGACTCTGAAGACTAGTACCGGTACTAGTACAGCTATTTTTCCAAAATAGGGGACCGGGGTACTTAAGATGCCAATTGTTTTTAATATAATTTAATAATTAAAAGAAAATCTGAAAATATAATGACATTGAACTTTGAAACAAGAACTTTGATTAAGTTTATTGTTACATTAACTTTGAAGTTTAAGTATACAAATGACAAATGCCATACAATCATTGTGTCAAAGTTTCAAGCTAATTACATATTGAAATTAGCTTGATAAGCAACAAGCTGATACACAAACAGAAAATAAAAATCAGAAATCTTATATCTATCATCTACACTTCTACGCCATGATCATCCATATCAAGGTCTTCAGCTAGAGTTCCTTCTTGGCTATTCCTCAAAAAGCAAAATGTCATACTTAGAGAAGTATGACAATCATTGTGTCAGACTTCCCTAGTGTCAAACTTCCTGCTGTTTGTTTTATTTGCATGGGAGACAGTGCCTTCTGCATGGGAGACATCGGGAGTCTGCAGGAGACCACGGTTGAAAGTCCCCTACAATTAAAGACGTCTCAAACAAGTTCTCTGGTATTGGAGACTGTCCCAATCTCCGAGACACAACTTAGGGGGTCGGCGACAGGTCTCCATGCAACTATGGTATTTTGTTTGAATTTGTTTGAAACATTAACAGTTTGTGTTAAACTGGCATTTTGTTAATATAACTACAGTGCTGCTGCCAAACATTTTCAGGCAAAGGGAGTAAATCTTTTAAATTCACGGCACAAAATACTTTTCAAGGTTGTGGACAGCACTCTAAGACTTCATTATTGTTTATTTCATCAAATGTTACATAGTGGATTTGGTAAGGAGTGCTTTTAAAGTTGGAGGGGAGGGGAATATGAATTTTCTTTTGCAAATTTTGTTTTAGTCTGAAGAGGAAATACAATCATATGATGGAGTTTTATTTGCCCATTCAAACAAATCATGTTAAAAGAAAGATTGGTGACTTTATAAGAAATTCGGAAATACCACAATAGATTGGTTAGGAAGTTATTTAAGTAGGGTTAACAAGGTTAGAAGTTTAAACCTCACCAAGTGCATAATATTTTGTAAACCTTTCATAAGAAGAAATGGTGGTATATATTCAACACGATGGATAGTGAAGTCAGTATTTGAGATTTTTTTAAGTCACTTAAGCGTGCTGTCAAAGAAGTCCCTAGGTTGAAAACTCCATTTTGCATTCATCAGTTTTTTTTTGTAATAAGTGTCATTTCAGTCGAAATGAACACTCTACTGTATGCTTATGGGCACTCTGTGTATATATATATATATATATATATATATATATATATATATATATTGCATACATTGTTTGTGTTCTCTAAGATTGTAAAACAAGAAACCTTGACTTGATTGCCAAAGCTATTGATAGTTTAATGCCCCCCTCCAACAGATAGAAACTAAGGGGATCATAAAGGAGGCTAGAGGACCCACCAAGATGATCGAGGATCATTCCCATCTTAAACTACTTCTTTGCTTGGAGATTGGGTGAAATCATTGAATAGAATATTTGTTAAGAGCATATGGTGTTTCCATTTTTGACTTTCAAATGTTAAGTATGTGTTTTGGCTTTCAGTTGTTCAAATGCGTGTTTTCGTTTGCTAGTTTGTTCAATTTTGGTTTTCAGTTATTGAACATTCATGAGTGGAAGTGGCATACAAGCTATTGTTTTCCCTCACAACTACTAAGGGGAAGGTTTTATTGATCAATTGTTCATGGTGATCAGTACAGATTGCCAGGTATTGTTCACAGAAACATGGGGAGCAAAAGGGTCAAGAAATCTTAAGAGGACATTACTTGATGATTACAGACACTGTTTAATCAGTGAGACAAGGTCAATGTGGTTGAGTAGCACATATGTTGTTTAGACTGCATGCACAGCAAAGATGGCCAGAGGCACGTTTAGTTACTGATGTTCAACATCAACATGTCAAGATGAGAGGCATAGGTTGACCAATACTAATTGAAAGAGACTAGGTCTGCAGAGCTGTAGAATACGTACCAAAGGCTCCATATCATCTTATTGTTTCCTCTTTAGATCAATAGGAGTTTGTTTGTGCTTGTTATCTAATGATGTATTTATTTGTGTTAGAACATAGAATACAGATACAGCCTACTGTTCTATATTGTTTGTGATCTATGATATCAGGTTGGCCAGGAGCCATCCCCACCTCCCTCTACAGGATACGCCTAAAGTCCACAGTGAGTTCAGGTTCAGTCCTGGTTTGCCTGTGGATACACCTAGGGTACCATCCAAGGTGCTCAGGCAATACCCTAGGCAAAACCAGGACATACCCAAATGAACAATCCTGTCCATGGTGGGTTCAGGTTCAGTCCTGGTTTGCCTGTGGATACACCTAGGGTACCATCCGAGGTGCTCAGGCAGTAGCCTGGGCAAACCCACAAACATACCCAAATGAACGTAGGGGGACCGGCAGCAATTAGGGCCCAAAACAATTTCTAAAAAGTTTTTTTTTAATACCTAAAAGCATTTGCTTGACCTAAAGTGAGGACATACCTATTAAAGAACTATTGTAATAATTAGCTTATAATGGTCATTTAAGTCATTAAGTTACTTTTTAGTAACTTGCTATTCTGTAAGTCAATTAGTTAGTATTTAGAAACTTCTCTTTTTGTCTTTAGTTC
This sequence comes from Thuja plicata, assembly GCA_018584345.1. Classification (NCBI taxonomy): domain Eukaryota; kingdom Viridiplantae; phylum Streptophyta; class Pinopsida; order Cupressales; family Cupressaceae; genus Thuja; species Thuja plicata. The sequence continues at coordinate 1,088,725 of MU226208.1, forward strand.
TCAATCCTTTCCATTATGGAAAGATCCTTTGTAATCTACTATTTAAGGAGTATTCCTCTCCTTAGTTTAGACTATCAATTATCATTTCATGGTATCAGAGCTTGGGTTTGCAAAACCTCAAGATCGGAGTAGATAATTACCATAGGCATCCAAATAAAGTTTTTTAAATAAAAATCATGGTCTTTACCTGAAATTTCGAGGAAATTTTTAGAAGTTTTTTGCTCGATTTAAAAAAAAATCATGGGGCTTTCTGGCAGATTTTTTTATATAATAAAATTCGTGGTCCTTTCCTAGAAATTTCAAAGAAAATTCCAAAAGATTTTTTGATTGATTTAAAAAAAATCATGGGATTGTTTTCACTGTGTGAGAGTAGTTTTTGTTTGACATTTTCAAATGAAATCGAGGATAGAAATTGAGGGTTTGCGAAAAAAGGTTTTCAGTCCTGTTTTTTGAAGAAGATTGCTCGTCTCTGTAAAGGATTTCTCTAGCGACATCAAGGGTTTCTTTGATACAGATTGCATTTTTTCTTCCTGAAAAAATTCAGCACCGTTTTTTCCTGTTCTTGGGTGTTTGTTTATTGTGCGCGAGGGTTTGTTTCGTCGATGTCATAACAATGTCTCCTCAAGGGGCAATGAATTTGAATACAGTGGATTGTGAGGAGGAAGAGAAGGATGCAACTTTCATTGCCAATACCCTCATGGAATTCATTGTAATGGTGGGCCCTAAAAATGATGTTCAAGTAATAACAAACAATGCTAAAAGCCTAAAAATTGTAGGATAGCTGGCTTTATAGTAAAGGGTACATATCATCACGTTTTTTGGACACTGTGCTCCACTCTCTCAATTTGATATTGTAAAAGATTGGCACAGAAATTGAGTGGATCAAACGGCTCTAATTAGAGACCGAGGAGATTCAAATGCTGTACCAATTATTAAAAAATTAATAAAAGAATGGTGTACCAAAACCAGTCACCATATCCAATACCAAAACCTGTATCTCTCTATGGGTATCTATACTTTACAGTCAATATATCTTCAACTTGTGCTTGCTCTTGTGACAGCAACATGATTCTAAATTTCTAACATCATGTGTTTTTGTGACCATGAGGAATAGTGCTTATCATCCATTGGATGTCTTTCCTATCGGGAGACCATATAACAATTAACTGAGTACTAGCTGCAAAAGTTGACCTGGCCATTTGGTTGTGTCCATTTCTACCACTCCACCAATGTCAAAAGCTTTTCCAACAAGCCTACTTGTGCTTTGCCGTGTGTTCCTCATTGAACTTGTTTCTTTTCCTAACAGGTTGAACAATTCTTGCATCTCATTTCTTTATGGTCAGATTAAGCGAGTCAGGCACCTGTTTCTTTAGGACTATTAGCCTCCACCCATTTGTTTGATACTTGATCAGCCACCAAACATGTCAGCTTCCTGCAAAACAACAGCCTTCATTCTTGCATAGTAATACTGGTCAATCTTTTTCAGTGCAACCAATGAGACTCTAGACAACCAATTCCTCATATTTTTCAGTTTCTTCATATGCCTCCAAAGGGGGCAAGCTCACTTTAAATAGATTTTCATGGAGGTTGCATTTAGAGCAGGTTGGGATGAAAATCATCTCGTGGCTGATCATAAAACTGGATGATCCTTGGAATCCAGTGGTTTATTCTGTTGTAAAAAACAACTCCCTACAATTGAAACCCTCCTTACCATCCCTCCTGATTCTCCCTATTTGTATTACTGCCTTTTGACCTTACTTATTATAAAAGCATCTAAAAAGCCTTTCTCCTTGCTCAAACTTTAAGTAGAATAAAATGAAAATGAAGAATGGGTAGCTTTTATTTAGCTCCGTAAACGTTTCCAGAAGTTTAGTGATAAACAATGGCATGTGCCTTCCCAATGAGCTGGAAAAAGAAAAATTAAATTATTATGAACAGTATAAGTAGCCAAAAAATGAAAAAGTAGTATTAAAAGGATTAAAAACAAAAAAAAATTAACAGCATCTCATATCTGATATAAAACTGAAATAGAGCCAAAAGATGGCCATCAACCTGTCATATTTGATATAATTTTATAAAAATATGAGGAGGAAAAGAGGTGGCCACCCTAGAAGCCACTGTGCCCTAGGGACAGAGGAGTCTTATCTAAACAAGTGGAGGCCAGAAGAAGCTTTCATTCAGTTCATGTTTCTTCAAGTCCTTATTTTGAAAACTTGTTCATCCAATCCAAAGGGCAAACCCCGTATGGATTGTAGGACATTCAATGGCGAAAACCCTTGAAAATCTCAAGTAAAATCAGGGACCAAAACACTTGAATTTCTGAGGGTGATTCCAGCTCCAGAATTGACTAGCACTTTAGAAATTTCAACAGGCATCATAGCAATCATAATTAGCATCATTCCAGTTACAGTACAGTGTTTTCACAGACTATACAGGCTGCAGGGATACAGTATACAGCAGCAGACTACCGAGTCCACTCCATTATTCTGAAGCAACAGCATACAGTGACAGGTTTTCAGTTTGACAATGTATTTCTAGTGAATATTAGCCTCTGTTTATACTCGGAAAAACCTTATTACTAGCTGTTATTGTCAGCTGTTATGGCTATAGCCTATTATAACTGTGCTACACAGGAAACTGCAGTTATTGTGTTCCTAAACTGGATTCTCTAACAATTCATAAATTTTGGACTGACCTTCTCTTAATATATTTATAATAATATATTTTACTCAAATCTGATCTTATATTGGCTGTATAATTCCTAGTTGGATCCTAAACTGTTATTGATTGTTGGTTGATTGCAAAACCCTTGCTGGTGTAGTAATAAGATTATGTTGTTGAGTTTAATGGTCTTCTTAAATATTCAATCATAATTGTCAGCAATAATCAGGAACATAGATATAAATTAGGAATCGCTTTCATGTAACTGTCCATGTACCAAGATAAAGAACATAGATAGAACAACGTTTTATTGAAAAAAGGTCAAAACAATATGACAGGATATATGGAAAAGGAAGTTTTACTCCAGAAAGACCTGTAATATGCAGTCTTATAGCCAGATAGCCAACCTATAAAAGTGGGAAGGATGAGCGCAAAAAATCAAGGAAGGTGAAAGTTGAAAGAATCTTAAAGCTGAAACTCAGATTGATGGATCAGTCTGCCCTGGCAACATGAAGGGTCGTTGTTCTTTGCTTTACAATCTGCACACAAGATTGATTACCAAATACTTAAGGCATGGGAAGAGCATTGCAGGGTAATGCAAATGCTAGCCAGGTGAATCATGCAGATATCCTCTTGCTGGTGGAAAGAGAGCGGGATGACGTCAGGAGGCATATGATAGGGGCGGGGATAAGTAATGAAATTGCAGTGGATGGTTCACGACAGGACAACCTTTCAAGTTCAAGATATCAGCCTAGAAGGCAATTTCGGGGTGCGGACTCTTCCCGACGTCTAGAAATTATGTGGAAGGAGTATGGATTTCCGTGTCGACTCAAGCAAGTTATGATTTGATTTCTAATGCCCGGGTTTGTGAATACTGGAAAGATACGATACAATTGCTGATATTTTAACTATTTATCGAAAAATTCACTGCAACGCCTTTGCAATGAAGGGTTTCAACTTTCGCGCCCTGGAAGTCCACGTCATAATTTTCCTGGACCTTCAGAATTTTGAGATATAATTGTTTTCCTTTTAGCAGATTATAATTAAGATTAAGAAGGTTCTATGTGGGAAACCATCTTTCTAATAATACTAAAATGAGAGAAGCCTCTGCTCAAACCCATTACGGATAAGAATAAAACCCCTAGTATTGAGTACGGAGCACATTGTTTGATAATCTACATTCAGGGTCTGATCAGCAAAACCATCAATCACGCTTTCCATTGAAAAATAGGGCATTCAATGACTCCCTTGACAAAATCATTCTTTCTTATCACCGAAACTTAAGGGTTTACCGGAAGTCTTGATGTTCTTGTGCATTGCGCATACAGAGCTCCCAAATATTTGAAAATAACGAGTACAACCCTAAGAGTAAGAGAATGAAGCAACTGACCTTCCAGCTGAGAGACACGGAATACTGAACTTTGTGAATGATATATCGAACCCAGGTAGCAAACGAACCCATCGTAACGTACCAAAATCTTCCTCTTCCCCTCCCACGGCATATATAATATGCCACCAATTCAATTGAGAATCCTACTTGGCAGGAGGGCGAGTATAATTATGGATCTGTTTGTATGAGGAGACTTTTTCCCCTGGCTTTTTAATTATTAGTGTAGCAGAAAATGACACATCTATTCACCTCAATATCTATACCAACTAAACGGATCAAACAATTAAATTAATAATAACAATCAACTTAAATCCTATAGTTGGGATTATCAATGGATAATATAATTTTTTAATTAATGAAGTAAATGAATAAATAGGAAAAGGTATTTAGATCTGATTTTGATATAAAATTTAATATTGTATAAGAAAATTAAGGTTATTAGAGAAATTAGTAATCTAGTGAGTCGTTTTAAAAGTGTGGAAATAAGTTTTTGTATAAAACTAAATTTATGTACAAAAATGATTCTAGGATTGCATTTTTTTTGTATTGATCAAAGTTGAATTACAATAATAAAAAGCAGCCAATAAAGGATTGCGAGAAAAAATAGAAAGAAGAAAAAAGAATCAAAATATCTAAACAAAGACTAGACAACAACTATACAATAAAGCAAAAGAAAAAGCTCTGCAACTTTCCCGCTCTTTGTTTTTTAAAAATTTTGGGCTCGTTGTCTATGGTGGCCACTGGGGAGGGCTTTGTCCCTCCTGTCACCCCTCTGCTCCCAATCCTTTGTCCTGACCTGGTGCTTGTCTTGGGATCCACTGGTTGTGTTGGGGCCCCCAGAACATGCGACCTTGTGATTTTCAAGTTGTAGCCTAGCGCCCTCGACTTTGCTTCGGTGGGTGCCCCCACTGACAATGGGCTTGGTGGGGTGGAAAAACATGTGGAGGAACTAGTTTCCACTAAAATGAATCCCAAGTGTTATCCCGGCGGTGGGAACATTTCGTCCCCCCAAGATGGTGCCTGGAAATGTGCTCTAGTGAGCCAGCATACCTTGGAGGTGGTGCATTCGAAACCGCAAATTACCCTTGGGGAGGATGGCTCAAAAATCTCCCTTCTAGATAGCATTGTGGATAGTATTTCTTCTTCTCTTCACTTCTCTCTGGTTGAGAGGTTTCTGGCCTTCAGGCCCATAATTGATATGGTTACAAGGTGGGCGAACTCTCGCTGGAAGCTCAAAGGGAGTGTTAGCGTCTCAGCCATGCCAGGTGGGCTATTCTTGTTTAGCTTCACTTTGGATGCGGACCTCATCTTTGTTTGATTAGGCTCTTGGAGTTATGGGAAGTACAGTCTGGCCCTTGCAAAATGGAAGCTTGGGTTTGACCCAAATGTGGATCTCTATAAGTTGGCCCCTGTATGGGTCAGACTCCCATGATTGCCTTTGGAATTCTGGGATGAACGTGTGTTCAAATGGATTGGGGATTCCTTTGGGCACTTTGTGGTTGCTGATAATGTCACTACTCAAAAAACTAGACTTGTTTATGCCAGATTTTATGTCAATGTGGCCATGGAGAAAACCCTCCCGAACTTTGTATCTCTAAAATCCAAATGGGGTAGGTGGACACAAGCTATTGTTTACGAGAATGCTACCCTATTTTTATAGCATGCTCTAAACAAGGGCATGTCATTTCAAAATGTAAGGCTCCTCAGGCGAAAGAACCTAAACTGAAAGAGAAGGTGGCTAGCCTAGGAACCTTCGTGGATGGACCTAGACCGAACCTCATTATTGTGGATGTAGATCCTAATAGCGATGGTAAAAGTGATGATCAGGCACCGACGGCGAGTTTGAAACCCCAAGGGGAGGAGGGAGGGGATTACCCCTTTCTAGAGGAAATATTAAACCTTATGAGAACACCAAAAAACCATAGGAAATCCTCCTTTAGGATTGAATTCAACCAGGGACAGACCCTTGAGGATGGGGAGTTGCCTATGGGTGTGGGGAGTTTTGGGGAAGGCCTACCAAGCACAACGGAAAGGGAGGTGGTGATGAAAAAGGTGACTGTTGTGACTTTGAAGGATATGGAGACATTGCCTAATCTCACAATTGTGACTGATAAAATAGAGATGGAGGACGCTAAACTTTGGGGGAATATGTGCTCCTCTCCCACTATGTGCTCCTCGGTCTCGGAAGTGGTGATGAAAGCTATAATTCACTCACCAAGCAGTAGATCGACTCTCACTTCCCCGACGAGAAATGAGCTGGGAGAATGGCAGATAACTCGTAGGAAAACAAGAGGTGCTGAGAAGTCTGATGTTGGTACTAACACTAAAGTGGGAAGACCATCTAAAAGAGCTCTCAGAACGAAGGCAATGGCCAGGGAAATTGCCAATGGAAGGCAATTAGCCTTAGAGGCTACTCAAAAACACAAAAGATAAAGTTCATTTCATGGAACATAAGGGGCTTGTACAACCCTCAAAAATAATATGCTCTAAGATAGAGCATCGTTGACCTAAAGATCGATGTGTTGCTCATCCAAGAAGCTAAAATGTCACAACAGAATTTTTCTAATCTTGTTGACCGTCTCTGGCCAGGTGTGGGTTTCTACTACTGTGAGGTAGATGGGGCTTCGGGAGGTGTGGCTACCCTTTGGAACCTAGGTAAATTGACTGTTGAAGCCATTTCTTTCTCTCACAACTTTCTTTTTGTTAGATTTAAGATGAATAATTTATCTTGTTGTATGATTAATATTTATGCACCCAACACTAGAAATGATCAGGCCTCAGTCTGGGAGGATATAACTAACCTCAAAATTCATAATGTGGATAATCTTTATATGATTGTTGGAGACTTTAAGACCCCTTTATTCCCCTCAGAGAAACTGGGAGGACTGGTGGACTACAGCGACAGCATGAAAGACCTTTATGAGTTCATCAGGAAGAATGACCTATCCGACTTGGAACTCCATGGGAATCCCTTCACCTAGTCAAATAATAGGAAGGGGCAGCACCTAATCCAAGTCATATTGGATAGGGTTTTGGTTTCAACATGTTGGGATCTCAACCATAATTATATTCTCACATCCATTCCTCGCACGGACTCGCACGGTCTCAAACCAACTCTCTAATCCTGCTCAACTAGACAGTGCAACCTGTTTCTAGCCCTCCTCCTTTTCGCTATGAAATTATGTGGTACTCCCATACTAATTTCAGGGAGTACATCCACTCCTGGTGGAATATCCTGATGAGGGGATCGACCATATTTTGGATTTCCAAAAAAATGGAAAATATTAGATGGGAGGTGAAGAGCTGGAGTAAATCCACTTTTGAGGATATCTTCAAGTAGAAGAAGGAGATTGAGACCAAGCTAGACCAACTTATGAATGGTATGGCTAATGGGGACCTCTCTACTGAGCCTCATTTGGAGAAGGAGTGCTGGAGGCAGAAATGGAAGGATAATTTGAATAAGGAGGAAATATACTGGAAACAACGCTCAAGAATCCAATGTCTTACAAAAGGAGACAGGAACACCTCTTTATTCCATAGATCTACTTCTAAACATAAGAAAAAAAATACAATCATAACTTTATGGAATGATAATAATGAGGAGCTTAGGGAGGATAAAGATACGGGGAGATGGGCTTCTCAGTATTTCATCAATGCTTACTCTGGATCTAATGAGAACTATGGGGTCATTAGGGACCGATTTTTTAGTTGTGTTCCTACTTCCCTGAATGAGGTTGATAATGACTACCTTCTAAGCGGGGTAACAGGGGAAGTTAAAAAGGCAGTGTTTTCTATGGGAGCATACAAGGCCTCGGGTCCTAACGGGTTCCCTCCTTCCTTCTTCCAGGAATTATGGGAACTGGTTAAGTATGATCTAACCAGAGCTGCTAAACACTTCTTTGGGATGGGGAAGCTCCTTAAAACTTTAAACAAAACTTATATTATGCTTGTCCCCAAGATACTTGACCTATAAGAATATGTAATATTATTTACACAATTTTTGTGAAGGCCATGGTCAATAGGATTAAGCCCCTCCTTGATAGAATCATTATCCCCTCCTAAAAAGGCTTTGTGTCGGGCAGACAAATTTTGGATGTTGTGATTACCATGCAAGAGGTTCTACACTTAATTGACAGATGTAAAAACCCTGGTATGGCTCTTAAACTGAACATTTCCAAGGCCTATGACAGAGTTAATTAGAGTTTTATGTATGATGTTTTATCGAAGTTGGGATTTCAAGAGAGATTTATAAGAATTATCAAGGAGGTTGTGGAAAGCGTTCGATACTATGTTCTGGTTAATGGTTCTCTATGGGGGTACTTTAATGTGGAGAAGGGGCCAAGACATGGAGATCCCCTTTTGTCGTACCTCTTTATCATGGTTTTTGAGGTCCTTGGAAGGAATTTCACCTCTCTGGCTCATAGGGGCCAAATTCAAGGCATTAAACATGCATCCTCATTGCCCTCTGAGGTCTTACAACAATTTGTGGATGACACATTCTTGTTTGGTATCTCTTTTGTCATTGAAGCTAAAGAGTGGAGGAACCTTATGGATGATTATGCTAAAACTTCAGGACAACACATAAATTATAATAAAAGTAAGATCTACTTCTTTAATCAACATTATCATATTTCCACAATCCATTTAAATTAGTTTTTTGCTTCTGGATGTGATTGTGTAAGTTTTTTTAGCATCAACATTACGGATCACACTCTGTGATCCATCATCAGGATGAGAGAGACTGCAAGAAATGTAAAAATATAAGATGTAGACAAATCCTCACTCAAAGGATATATATATATATATATATATATATATATATATATATATAGAGAGAGAGAGAGAGAGAGAGAGAGAGAGAGAGTAAACACTAAACAAAAATTAAAAATAAATGTGCAACAATAAAGAGGAAAGCAACTACACCCAAAAAGCCTAATAAAAAGAAAGTTGCACCTAAGAGAGAAGGAAGGAACTTAAAAAGAGGATAAAAATAAAACTAAAAGAACCACTAAAAACATAACGAAAGAAATAAAAAACTTAAAAGTGGCTAGAAAATGTAAATCTAGGTGCATATATATATAAGATAATTATGTGGATCTTAAAAAAATGTAAAGGGATTGAAATAGAGATATGTTTATTAAAAATGTATAGTGTATTAAGAAAGGATGGTTTGATTGATTATTGATTATCTTGAAATGTAATGTTTGAAATAGGAAATGTGTTGATGTGCAAATTGCTCTTTGATTTGCCTAGATTGTATTGATTGTATATTGTAATCAAGGAGAAGATAAGATGCTCCTTTTTATCCTCAAATGCACAAATGGGAGATCCAAGTTGATCAACCCAAGAAAAGGGCCAATGCACAAATGAATCAACTATTTGGAAGGGAGAATAACAATAGAGATACCTTAAATTCTGTTAATTATATGTATAGATATGATATATGATAGTAATTGAAGAAATAGGAGAAATGCACTAACCTTGAAATATTGCATATCAAAGAATGCTATTTTCTGAGGCCTATAGACTATTTATGGAAAAATTGACAGTTGATCCCAAACCAAAACGCAGAGACGAACAAAACCCAAAAATATTTTTCCATTCCGATGTCGTCTTATGAAAAAGGTCAAACTTGACCCACAAATGTCAACCCTGACCCAATAATGTTGACCCTGACCTGCACAGGTCCGACAAAAAATCTATTCGCGCCGTCTGAAAGAAAGCCGAAAAGGGTATCCAGATCTGGTCTCAAATCAACTATTCTAAAACCTGTACCTACAAGAAAAAGAGGATTGTTTGTTGTGGGGGAGGGGTTTTCCTTGGTCAAACCCTAAGTTTGGAATTAACCTCAAATATATGTAATATAAATTGCAGAAATAGACAAAGTAAATGCATAAATTCACCTTACTTGAAAAAGTCCTTGTGGCGGATTCGAATCCTTGAATCCACAAGTATGCTTCAAAATGTGGAATGTAGAAAGGTAGGATGTCTTCAATCTCTTGTTTGTAGATCTCCAACACCAAGTCTTGAATGGGCTCTTGAATTTGGAATAGGCTTGGAAGAAGGTGGATGGAGAGATCACCAAAAGGGCACTATGTAGCTTGAATCCTTCAATGGCCTCCAATGGATCTCCTTCGTGAAAATGGATACTTGAATGGATGAATGCTTGCTTTGAAATCTTTCTCCTTAGCTTGCTTAAATCACTGTTGAAGATAATTTGCTTGACGATGGTTATCATTTGTAATGCTTCAATAGAGGACTTAGAGAAAATGAGAGAGAAAGCTTCCCTTTTATATGAAATTAGGGCACAATCTTCTAAGAAGGCCTACATAGGAGGATTAAATTTCCATTAAAGCCTTTACCCCTAGGAGAGGACCTATATTAAATGTAATTTAGGAATCAATGCTTCGGAACCTGAAACAACCAACCCAGAAGCGGGAAATACTTTTTGCAAAGGTCGACCTCCAAAAACTGTGAGACCCCAGGATCTGAACCCTGGGTTGAGGCATGATGTCAACCCTCCCCATCTTGGTTTATGTTATTTAAGGTAGGTGGGCAACTCGCAAGAGGGATTGTATCCAATATAGTAGGAATGATAGCCAGTTTCAAACAAGGATCCTCTTGAGAATCACAATGCTCACTACTACGTGTAATTGTTAATTGAGTTGATAGCATATGAGGTAAATCATTATCGAGATCAACAGTCTCATATTCATCACTAAGATCAATAGGATCATCAAGAGTGTCCTCCTCATCAAGGTTGATTGAAATAGGATCCAAGATGCGAATAGGATCATCATACTCATCCGTCTTAACATCATGAATATTAACATTCAATGCATGAGGCATAGGTTGATCGAAGGTAGGTAATGAGTTTTGAATCATAGAAGCACGAGCTCTAGCATTAGCTCTACGCTTCTTACGACATTCATTAGTAGATTTGTTACGTTTAACTTTATTTGGCACATGTTGAGAACTAAGAAATAACAATAGGTTCCTTCACAGGTTCTATAGGAGGATTCTCAATAGGTTGTGATGGAAGAGTAGAATTTTGATCCATTTTATTAGCAGCAATAGATAAAGGAGGTATTGCAGGAGTAGGCAAAAGACCACAGTTGGAATCAATTTGAGGCATAATTAACTTAGCAATTTTGTGATGTTTGTAAGCTTGATAGGAGAGAAAGAGATGATCAGGGCAAGAAGGATATGAGTTAGATAATGAAGGCCAAAGAAAATCGAGAGTAGCACAATATCTAGGCCTAGAAGGTTGAAACAAACTATGATTAATCATTTTGACTTCTCCATTATGAATGAACTTAACACATTTATGAATGGGAGAAGCAATAACATGCATAGCAGTTATCCAAGGTAAACCAAATTTGATTTGGAATTGATCAGAAGTAGGAATAATGATGAAGGTAGTATCTATAACCTTACCACAAAATTTGACCGGTAAATTAATAGAACCAAGTGCAGGATACAGAAAGCCATTACAAGTTTGGATCCATGCATCAGATGAATTGTAAAAATCACGTTGTAAGCCTTTCATAAAAAGATTTTCTTCAGTAATGACATTTATTAAAGATGTGGGATCAACTAGACAACCACGAGTAGGTATCTTAGCAATTCTAGCATAAATATAAAGGGGACCATCAGGAGCTTTAATTGTTTCAGAATCATCAAAGGTAATTAAAAGTTCCCTAGGTCACTTATCCTTAGTTTTTGGAGTTTTAGGTGGAATTGGAATTTGAAGTGGAGGTGAAGAATCTTGAACAATAAGTTGAGATGGTGCAACACTCTCCACATGATTAACAATGTTATTAAGATCATTCATCTTTGAATAAAAAACAATGTCTATACAAGATGGTTGAGCTATAGTATTAGTATCATGTGTAGGTAAAGGATTGGTATAGATTTGAAGGTTTTGATTAGGAGGAGAAACAAATTTTATTTCCATTACTATCAAAATTATCAACAGACAAAGCCTTAGAATCAATTAAGTCTTGAATCTCATGCTTTAGAGAGTAACATTTTTCTGTGTCATGACCATTCTAGCGATGGTATTGGCAGAAAGCTTTAGAATCAAAAGATTTTGAAGCTATCATGGTAGGAAGAAGAGGTCAAATAGGAGGCAAATTAATCATACTAGCACTTAACAACCCACTCATTATAGAATGCAAAGTTTCAGAGAGAGGAGTAAATGTACGATTCATACGGAAAGCAGTGGATGTAGGAGCACTATTAGATGCAGCCGCAAATTGATCAGCAACCGCATTTGTCTATTTATTAATCTTGACATAGTTGTTAGATTTCTGAAACTTATTAGGATTAGGAGCATTGTCACCCTTATCAACTGGAACAGGAGCCATTGGAGTGTTGCTCTCAAACTGACTCACTTGTAATTGATAATGGTGAAGTGTTGCGCACAATTGTTGAAAGGAGGTAAATTCAGTAAGCAGAATTTTATCCCTAATATCTTTTTGTAAATTTGAAATAAACATATGTTGAATATCAATATCAGGAACAAGATAAGAAATCTAAGCATGCAAATGCTTAAATCTACCAATAAAATCAGTCAATTTTTCCTTAGTGTTTTGTTTACAATGCATTAACCCAGATAAGGATACTTGTGGTCCGATGTTATTTTGAGATTGTTGAATGAAAGAATTAGAAATTTTAGGAAAATAATCAATGGAATAGGGAGGTAAGGAACAATACCATTGTAAAGACTTATCTCAAAAGGTTCTAGCAAACAATTTAGCTAAAATCCTTTGGTCATGAGCATAATCACTGCAAAGGATTTGAAATGTTTTAACATGAGTAACATGATCACCTTTATCATTGTAATTCCCAAGATGAGGCATATCGGCTTGCTGAGGGACAGTAGTACGAATGATGTCTAGAGATAAAGGACTACCCATATCACATGTAGGAAAGCTAAATTTAGATTGAGTTAAAGATGCAAGTTGTTGTTGTAAAGATGACACAGTTTGAGCCAAACTAATAATTGTAGAATCATTAGAGGAAACATGTGGCATAGCAATATTAGGAACACTAGGAAAA
>MU226208.1:1132144-1144822 GCA_018584345.1 Thuja plicata
TATTATTTCATTTTTACTCTAGTTGCTTAAGCGTCTCTTAGGTGCATTATTAATTAACTCTTAATTAATAATGTGCAACCTAGTATTTCCCTTTTAGGGTTTCGTTCACCTTTTTAAGGTTGAACTTTGTAATTGGTGTTAATTAATTCAGTTGATATTTTTGCTCTCACATTTTGAGTAAACATCTGAGTTCTGCTTTTTTGTCTTTGTGCTTCTACTTTGTATCAAGTTCTTGCATGCAGGTGTATTCGGGGTCTGTGGATTTGCATGTTTCTCAAATCCTACATTATTAAGTCACCATTGAAGCTTGAATAAAGGAAAGTTTGGAAGCCATTATTGAGTTCATCTTGTGGTATGTGAGTTACTGATTTGATGTTGTTTTTGTGATTCGTTTTGAATCCTTGAAGTAAATGTCTCAGTTTTAGCATGTGTGAATGAATATTTGGTACTCCCATAGGTTATAAGTTGTGATTTTTGTTTCATTTCATTGTTAATAAGTGAATATTATTATTCCTATTAACAGTTGAATTGAGGTCAATCCTTCTTATAAAGCATTTTTATCTGAGTATTCTGATATCAATATTGTGCATATGTCAAACTGGTTTTAGGAAAGTTTCTTTGTGTCTGATTAAATATCATTCTCATCTCCAAATTTGGTGCATCACCTTAAGTTTTTCCCTTCAGTTCTTCCTGCTTTTTCAAATACTCTGAGTTTATTCAAGAAAGTATTTCTTATCTCTTTTCCCAGTCAAGTTTTTTACCGTTTTACAAGAGCTTCAGGTGAAGTATCAAATAGGAACCGGCCTAGAACCCAGAGATACACTCCAATTTTGGTAAAACCCACTACCCAGGAGTGTTTCCATGTTACTCCAAAAGGTTAAGTTTTTGTAAGCTTGACAGGGTGCAGTTTTGAGAGCTAACAGTAGTATGGTTAAGTCTCCCTTTATTATTATGTTGGGGGGTAGTCTTTTTAATCTCTGGGGGTGTTTGATGTTTTTGGTATTAAAGGAAGGGATAGGCTAATCTCTATTTTTAAGTGTGGCAATCATTTATAGTCATGTGACCCCTAAATATTATCTCAAAAAAATTATCATTTTAATAAATGCATGATTGTGGAGTTTCTTTAAAATATGAATCTATTATAGATCATAACCAATAGGATAACACATCATGAATAGTAATATCCATGTCAATTGAGGATATTACTTACAATAGGGTGAGGGTGAGGAGGAGGGATATTAGTCAACATGAAAAATAAGTATGTTAAAATGCTTGAAAAATATGAGTGTAGATGTCAATTGGGTGTACTTATGTCACCATAAGTGGTCCATATGAATAATTTGCAAGCACAAGAGATAATTTTCCAATGGGTAGCACATGTCAATTATTTAAAATTAGCATAATCATAAGTATAGAAACTATACATAGTGTAAAATAGAAAAAAGGAAGCAAGGTAGATTGCTCCTCCTTTCCCAAATTCACATTCAGAAGGAAGATGACCCAATAGGCTCAAGTAGGACTTAAGCATTAAATGAGTCAATGATAATTGGAATTAATGAATTTATTCAGATGATTTAGAGGGAAATGATATGATGATACAAAGTAGGAAGCTAACTAAGAAAATTTGACAAGATTTGAGAAATACAGATTACCAGAAAACAAACAAACGGTTGAAGTGACCAAAAACAAAAACTAGGAAGTTGTACTGACTTGTGGATAAATTTGCAGATGATTTTGAGGGAACAAAAAGCTTAGAATTTTTTGTTCCTATGGGGTTTGCCTCAAACTTTGACGGTTGATCCTGCAAATCCTGAACTTCTTGAAAAATCTTTGAGAGTTGTGCTACATGTTCCTTCACATATAAAAAGAGGGGAAAGAGTTTTGGAAAGGGGTTTACCTTGGTCAGACCCCTGTTTAGGAATCAACCTTGAAAATGAAATGAATTTTCATAAAGAAAATATTGATGAAATGAAATAGAAGCTAGATCTGAATTGTAAGTTACCTTATACCTTGATGGCACAATGCCTATTTTTATGTTATCTCAAGTGTTAATTCAACGAACTTTGACTCCACAAAAAATACTCAAAGGAAGTCTTGAAAGAAAAGATATTGCACCATAAATGTTGTTGTTTGCCACAGTGCTTAAAAAAGGAGAAGAATGATGTTTTGAAGGCTTGAATACTTGGATGCTTGAAGAGCTTCTTAAAATCTTGATTATGAATCCCGCTTGTTTGATTGTGAATGATAATGGATAATAGATCTTACCAAAATGAGGAGAGATAGGTCACCTATATACCTCTTCACACTTTTTGGGATTCAAAAGTGATCAAGGCCGACCATAGAAGCTAATTTCCCACCAAAACATCACAACCAAGCCCCAATTAAAATTTTAGCCAATTCCTCGAGGAACAAAATGCATTGGGTGTTTTGTTCCTAGGAACGAAAAGTCCTGGGCATTTTGTACATAGGAGAATGAGCTAGAATTGAAATGAGAGGTTGAGGAGATAGGGTAGATGCCAGGATAAAAGACAACCGATTTCAAGGTCGGGAAGAAAGTACGAAGGCCACAAATGGTAACATAGGGCCCATGTAGGCTAATAAATGATTAAAGAGGAGGAATAATAAAGGAGCATGCCTAGAAATGAGGGCTTATATTAATATTTGGTAAATTTGAATTAACATAATACTTATAATATTAATTTAAAGGTCCAGTGAACGTTAGGAGAGTTTGAAATCAATGTGGGAACCCATACATGCTAAAATGGGGCTAAATTGAGCATCTAGTTATATGTGATTAATTTTTAGGATGGTACATTTAGCCCTCACTTTAGCGGGAGTACGAGTCCACCTTATGTTCATAGTAAAGTACAATAAAGAGAGAAAGAGATAAAGATGTGATCATGGGCAAACTGCAAATATTTAAGACATTGTTAAGTTTAAGGACACAATCCCCCAAACCAAGAATCTTAACTTGTACAACCATGTACAAGGACACATAAAAAAAGAAGTAAAACCCTAAAGCTTACTAAGATTCCAAGTCAACTAGTTGAAGAGACCTTAGTAAAGAAAATGTCTCAACATCTAGCGTCACACTCATAAATCTATTGCAAAAGCACAAGAGATCACATGGAAAGAGAATGAGCACACGTCAAAGATAAGATAAGACTTCATGATTCAACCCAATATAAAAGTGTGTTATGTTATAGAATCATGGAGAAGAGAATAAGATGACCATGGATGACACAGGCTATCCATTTGTGTTGTGCTAAGTGGTCCATGAGAGAGAGAGAGAGTGGTCTAGAAAATTGTGTTATGCTAGTTCCAACCATCAAAGAGAATGTAAGGACGAAGTTTATGTTCTAGTGCATGATATTCAATGCATAAAAAATTTGTGTAGATTAGAGGTTGAATGGTCTAGAAAATTACGTTATTATAGTCAACCCATGAAAAGGATATGTCAAATGATCTAGCAAATTGTGTTATTTTAGTCAAGCAATCCTGAAAGTGTATGTAAAGGAGAGGTCAAATGGGCTAGAAAGTTGTGGTATGCTAGTTCAACCAATCCTAAGGATAACCATGTAAAGCATTGTATCCAAGTAAATCCTCCAAAAATATACAAAGGAGAGTGATATGGCCCTAGGAAAATGTATAATTCTAGTGTACTCTACCTGAAATGATTGAAGTAATCAAAATGCTTGCAATAAGGAGGTTATATATGCGCCCCCCTTAAAATAGTAAAATACGCGTATTTTTAAATCTTAAGGAAAAGAAGAACAAGGATAAAGAACCTATAACACCAAGGAGGTATCCCATAAGAAATACCCACTCCAAGCCAAAGAGGGCACAACTCCTACAAGGTCAAGGAAGGCGAATGCAAAGAGATAATAAGAAATGAGTGTAAAGGGATCCTTTGGAAGGATGAAGACATTGACTAATAGAAGGGAAGAATTATCACCTTTCCCATTTATAGGAAAAGGGATTCTCAATGAAGGATGACACACTTTTAGCCCCCAAGGTAAGGGATTTATTTATAATGGATACCCAATTGCAAACAAAGAAGAGGTTACGATCAAGGATACACACCTCTTGCACGAGATAGAATCCCTAATGTAAACAAACAATTTGATGTAATATTGGATATCACATGATAAAAAAATTCCAATTATCCAAGGGAAAAGTAGATCCTTAGAAGGGATGATAAATCAAAATACTATCCTTGCCCCCCAAGTGTGGAGATAAAGATAAGGAGTAAGAGGACTATTATGTTGCTCACTAAGTACGATTGCACCTGAAATTGTACCACCATTAATGACAATGGGCCCCAAATGGAGATGCTAACAATGTCACATTGTGTGGAGAAACATAATAGGAACTTAAATGTTATTCAAAGTAATCATGGTTGAAAAACAACTCATTGAAACATGTTATGTGAATGATGTCATCATCAATAAGTTTCTGAATTTTGTAATGTAAAGCTTGACATTCATTAGTAGAGTGATCATGATATCGATGGTACATGTAAAAATGAAGCTTCACATGATTTTGACCATGCTTATTCTCTTGTTTGGGTTGAGGAATCAACTTAGCACAAAGAAGGTCGGGAATTATTTTTTTTGATTAAATCTAGGGATATAAGAAATGTTAGATGGTAAGGGAAGGGATTTTTACAAAGGAGGGGGTTGAAAATTGAATCTTTGCAGAGGCAAGTGTGAGGTAGGTTTCTAATGAGTCTCAACACTTTGTTGCATTCATACTAAAGCATGTAGAAGATTATGAGTTGAATTGTTTTGAGAATCAGGTTGGATAAATGACACACTAGGCCTTTTAGAAACTATGTATTCTCCCACAAAAGATGGTGTAAATTACAATAACCCCAAATCATCTTCTAAAAGGCAAATTATAGGAGAAGAGGTATCTTTAAGAGGGGAAGATATGTTTTGTTGAAATGGTATAGGAATGGATGGAGAATCAGATTTAGTTCGTAAGCAATGTGGGATCTTGTCATTAGAAGCAAGGGTATAAATGATGTTGTTATAGACAAACTTCACTTTTTTATGAAGTTTTGAAGGAACTTCTTGCATGACATGTATCCACGGTGCCCTAAGAGAAGATTATAAGTGAGAGTATCGGGAATGACATGAAAAGGTGTAGGTAAAGTGACAGGTCCTACCTTAATAGGTAAGGTTATAATATATAAGGGTTTTTTAACAAAATTTTCAAAGCCATAGATGAGAATAGACTCATTTTAATGAATGAAGTATCCACCTTAATTTTATGCAACAAATCAATGTTGCACACATTAAGACCATATCCATTATCAATTAAAGTTATTAAAGTAAGATTACCATTGACAAGGATAGGAAGCCTGAGAGATTCATGTTGATCTTGAATTAATTTAGAAGGAAACTCATCTTGAGAAAACACAAATTGAGCTTTATTATTGGTTGCATTTATACATTCCAATATGAAAGTTATATTGGTTTGTGTAGGAGATGGAATGGACATGTTTCTCAAAGCTTGTTGTAACACTTCATGGTATGTAGGTGAAGTTTGAAGAAGCTCCCAAAGGGGTACCTTGGAAGGAGTAACATAGAGTTGTTCTTCTAAATTATATTCATTTCCAATATTTTGAGGAAGATGGAGTGCAGGTGGAAGCACACGTTAAGAAGAAGGAAGAGGAGGAACAAATAAATTGGTATATTTTCTATTATTTATTGTGTGATATGTTTGAGAAACCACATGATAATCAGGTTGTTGAGAACATTTTACCACAATGATTATTTTATTTGGAGGTTAAGGGGTATCTTGATGAAGATGGACAACAACCTTAGGATTTTCACCTCCAAAAAATTGACAACATTTACTTGATCAAGTTTTTGTTTATTCAAGGCGTTATCTCTAGAAGGGAGAGAATCAAGGAAAGTGGTAATTATATTATTCTCTTTTTCCAAGGTATCCTTATGAGTAGGTATTTTCATCAATGGTTCATCTCTAAAAGGGGAGCCATTTAATTAAGGTAAGGTGATATTGAGAAATGTATTTATAATATCCTCCTCTTGCTCCAAAATATCCTCATAAAGGGGGGATATCTTAGGAGAAGGATGAAAACCAAGTCTAAACATGTCATATTGATAGGGAAGATCACTAAAATAAGTAGAATAAATGTCAAAAATAATATCATCTTATTTTATCAAGGTCCTTTCATGAGCTAGAGAATAATAAACATCGTTATCTAGTGGTTCATCTCCAATAGGGAGATCATTACGAGTAGAAATTTTAAAAAATTTAGGAGAGGGATAATCATGATTCACTAAAGATTAATCCCTAAAGGGTAAGGGATTGGAATAGAGGTAAGGTAAAATATACTTCTCTTACACCAAAATATATTCATAAGGAAGGTACATTTTAGGAGAAGGATCAACATCATCCTTCGAGATCTCATCCTCAGGAGGGAGATTTTATGAAGAAGTATTAATAAGCTCTCCTTGTGATAAAATTATCTCATGGGTGGGATCAATTTTGGGAGAGGGAATATTATGACTATGGATGAAATAAATAACTAGCTATCATCATATGCATGCAAGGAAACATCCCTAAATTCTTGAAAGAAACTTGAAACTGAACTAGCAAATGAAGATAGCGACTCCCTTCAAAGAATGCAAATACAAATACAATAATGCATGAAATTAAATATTTTTGTATTTTTTATTATTTTGACATATGCAAGAATGATAGAGAAATACAAGAATAAGTGCAAACTTATTTTTTATGTCTTTTTTTTATGAATGAATGCATCTAAATTTGATAAAATAAAAAATAAATGCCTAAAATGCAATAGCGAAAATTAGATCTAGACACTGATCAAAATTGGAAATGTTATGAGTTGGGTTCACCATAATGTACAATAGAAAAAGGGAAGCAAGGTAGATTGCTCCTCCTTTTCCAATTGCACCTTTGGAAGGAGATGACCCAATAGGCTCAAGTAGGACTTAAGTGTTAAATGAATCAATGATCCTTCACAATAATGAATTGATTGAGATGATTTAGAGGAAAATGATACGATGATATAAAGTAGGAGGCTAACTAAGCAAATTTGACAAGATTCAAAAATATAGATTAACAAAAAATAGACAAACGACCGTGGTGACCAAAAAGAGAAACCAGAAAGCTATACTGACCAGATGATTTAAAGGGAAAAAAATGCCTTGGGCATTTTGTTTCTGGGAACAAAATCCTGGGGTATATTTTTCCCAAGGATTTTGCCTGAAACTTTGATGGTTGATCTCGCAAATACTAAACTTCCTAGAAAAGCTCTGACAATTGTGCCACATGTTTCTACATATAGAAAAAATGAGGAAAATGGTTGTGGAAAGGGGTTTTCCTTTCTCAACCCCCTATTTAGGAATAAACCTTGAAAATTAAATAGATTTTCATAAAGAAAATATTGCTTACATGAAATAGAATCTAGATCTGAATCATAAGTTACCTTATACCTTGATGGTGCAATGCTTATTTTTATGTAATCTCAAGTGTTAATGCAATATACTTTGACTCCACACAAAATCCTCAAATGTACAAGATATTGCACCATGAATGTTGTATTTTTCCACAATGCTTGATGAAGGAGAAGAATGATGATGAAGTCTTGAAGACTTGGATGCTTGAAGAGATTCTTTAAATATCTATTATGAATCATGCTTGGTTGATTATGGATGATAATGGATAATAGATCTTACTAAAATGAGGAGAGATAGGCCACTTATATACCTCTTCACACAAGGACATAATTTTCAAGTGGGATGCATAATGTGATGAAGCTTTCTCCTTATTGAAAAAGTACCTGATGAACCCACCAATACTCATGCCACCTACCTTTACTCTTGGAAATTTCAGCAATGGATCGCTCTTTAGGGATACTATTGGCACAAAATTATGAAACTAGAAAAGAAAAGACTATTTATTACCTTGACAGGACCCTAGTCAAGTATGAGTTGAATTATAGTTTCATTGAAAGAGCATGTCTAGAAGTGGTTTTTTCTTCCCAAAAACTATGTTATTATGTGTTGGCGTACAAGGTTGAGCTCTTAGCTAAGATCGATCCTTTAAAGTATCTACTTAGAAAAATAGCTCCTACAGGGAGGTTAGAAAAATGTGTGATGGTATTGAGAAAATTTAATATAGAATATGTGGATAGAAAAGCCATCAAAGGAAAAGTAATAACAAATCAATTAGCAGAGGATCCTCTAGTTGATAACCATCCTATTCAAGTTGAATTTCCTGATCCTAAAATAATTAATGTTGAGGCAAGAACATGGAAACTCTACTTTGATGGATCATACACTCAACATGGCTTGGGGGCAGACATTCTCTTAATTATGCCTCAAGGATACACAATTCCCAAGTCATATAAACTTCTCTTTCCATGTACCAATAATATTGTGGAGTATGAAGTCCTAGTCATAGGCATCAAGATGGCTTTAGAGTGGAAAGTAACATACCTGCAAGTATATGGTGATTCTCAGTTGGTCATAAATCAAATTAATGACTAGTATCAAACCAAGGATGACAAGTTGATGCCATATAAGAGAATGATCGATGATCGGAAAAAGTACTTTTCTTTGATTAATTTTGAGAAAATTCCAAGAGACAAAAATAGAGTAGTAGATGTCATGGCAACCTTAGCTTCACTTCTTCAAATACTAGATCAAAGTGAAAGATATGAATTCTTGGTGGAAGGATTGGTGAAACCCGCATTTGACCTTCCCAATTCCCAAATCATTTGCCTTTTAATTAGACATGACTCACCATGGCATGGACCTATATCTTTACTTACATAAAAGACATAACACTACATTTAGACCAATCCCATAACCAAAAGAGACATTTCATATGCTAAGCTTCCTGATAGACTATTCTATTTGTAATAGTGTATCACAAAAGTCTTGACAGAATGCTTCTTAGGTGTCTTGAGGATGAGGAATCAAAATTAGCCTTACGAGATGTTCACGAATGGATCTTTGGGTCTCATTTGAGTGGGATAAATCTAGCTAAGAAAATCCTTCGAATGGGGTATCTTTGGCCAACTCTAGAGAAAGATGCTTGTCAATTTGTAAAGTTATGTTAGAAATGCCAATATCATGGGAACATGATTCTTGTGCCAGCACAAGAGCTACACCCGATAACCACACCTTGGCCCTTTTATCAATGGGGGTTTGATTTGATAGGGATGATTTATCCACTTTCATCCAATAGTCATAAATATATCATAAGTGCAATGGAGTACTTCACTAAATGGGTAGAAGTTATGCCTTTCTCAACTAAAACAGGAAAATAGATCTCAATGTTTATCCTAAATCACATCATTTGTAGATATAGAATTCCTCATGCTATAATAACTAATAATGAATAACTATTTAAGAACAAAGATGTGGATGAACTTTGTGACAAGTTCCATATTACACACCATTCTTACTCTATCTATTATCCTCAAGGAAATGGTCAAGCAGAGGCAACCAACAAAAACATTCTCACAATATTGAAATTAACAGTTGACAATTTAGTAAGGAATTGGCATAAACAATTGAATATGACATTATGGGCATATAGGACAAGCATAAGGACACCTACTAGCACAACACCCTTTTCTTTGGTTTATGGAGCATAGGCAGTTTTACCATTGGAAGTTGAAATTCCATCATTGAGAGTCTCTTTACAAGGTTTGATAACAAATAAGGATTATAGGGTTGCTAGACCTCAACAACTGAAATTATTATAAGAACATAAAATAGAATCTTCTGAACACCTTAAGGTTTATCAAAACAAGATGTCAAAGAATTATAACAAAAAGATAAAGCCTAGAGTGTTTCAAGTGGGGGACTTAGTGTTGAGAGAGAACCTAAAAAATCAGGTAGAAAGAGAAAAGAAAGGAAAATCGGAAGCAAAATGGTTAGGGACCTTCATCATCACATCTTAATTTGGTATAGGAACATACAAACTAGCTGATTATGAGGGAGACGAGTTACAAGAACCTATCAATAAAGTCCACTTAAAAAGGTTAGATACCTAAAAATAGATGAAAGTGTATAGGTTGAAAGAGTATCAGATGAGATAAAGCATCATTTTGTGTATAGTGAAAAGAGATCCTGAAAAAAATCCAAAAACATTAGAAAAAGATCCTGAAAAAAATCCAAAAAATAGTGGAAATAGTCTTGAGAAAAGAGATAAAAAGTGGAAAATTGAGCATGAAGAAAGCAAAAACATTCAAATATGGATCCCGAAAAAATTGTTATCTTGGTGAAAACTTGGCAAACAGGCGCCTTGGTAATAGAAAAAAAACAAAAAAAAGTGCCTTGGTGAAAACCCAACAATAGGCACCTTGGTAGAAAAAAAAGAAAAAAAAGAAGTGAAAAGAGCAATAAATTCAAGTGGTGAAAACATACACCATTTGACCCTTACGACTAGCCTAGGTGCATTGTCTATTGCATTATTTCCACCACCATTGTATCTACCCTTGCATCCGTCATTTGTGCATAAGTCATAATAAAGTCTCTTAGCTGGATCTTGCATGTGCCAAGTTTTTGTCGTACCTTTGGAATTTTTCCAAAGCCCAACATTTTCTTATCCAACTGGGGGTAATCAATTCGCATCACAAATTTCATCAAGCAAGCACCAATTCACACGAATCAATGCATCAAACTAGGAACTTGACCTTTGACCTTGGATCTGTTATCTTGTCACATTAATTCTTGACCTTCATTGACTTATTATTATCAGGATTAAAAATATACAACAACAAATCAAAATGGATGAAGTTCTATTTGAAACATGAATACAACACTAGCAATAAACTTTGATGGGATATTGGATTTTCAAGTCAAGTATTATTATCCAATAAATGATATTTCGACTAGATCAGCAAGGATGAAAGCATGACAATTTTCTTGATTTCTGTGTGACTGTTTTAAAGAATGATTTATCAAATTATGTAAACCTGTCTAAAGACATGATCATCAAAGAATCATCGAGGAAATTTGCATATAGAAAGGAGTCAATCACTGTCTGTTTATGTAAAATGATACCTTGGTCATTAATATTTCTCATATCTTAATGTCATCATCCACTTGCAACATTGAATTCGATGAAAATGGTATTCATACTTCCATAGTTTGGAAGTCCAACTAGTGAGGGTTGTACCAATTTCATGAGATAAATCCAAAATAAGCAATACTCATATCATCGTGGTTTGTTAATCTCATCAATGATGATTGTACGTGCTAGAGGTACCAAAAATCTCAATGATGAAAATTAATCCATGCATTTCTTTGCAAAAATGACATTTAGTTGCATTGTTGTTTGTTAGGAGTGATTTTGCATAAAGGATTTTCCTTGGTTAGGGAATGAGTTCTCAAGGGTTGATATCATGAAAAAAAAAACTTTTACATCGAGTATGTTTGACTTTAATCAAAATCATTGCATTACATATCATTAATCATTTTTTAGAAAAGAGAAAAATCATATTTCAGTATCTATTAATCATGTTCATCCATTAAGGTGCATTCACTCCATTAAGATGCATTTCATTAAAGCTATATTGCATGAAAAAGAGAGCAAAAACAAAAGCATTTATCATCTAGTACCATTGCACATCATTGCATAAGTTCATCATCAAAATAATTAAAAACATTAAATAAAGGCATTCTCATACATTTTGCATCCATCTAAAGTATGTCATATATAAGACAATTTATCCACAACATTTAAAGTAATTGCATAATCATATAGCAGTGCATCCATACCATCAAACAAATACTTCCAACATATAATGACATCATAAAGAAAGAAGGAAAATGATCAAATTTCTATCAAAGGTATATCAAATGTCCATCAATGAGCATCAACAAAGAGTATACATCAAAATCTCGATCATAGGAGAGATACATCATGGTACATAATCATAAAAAGATGGAATAATCACAACTCTCAACTAGGGGCACCATCTATACCATTTGTCCTGTCAGTCCCGCATGTACCATCTATACCTAGACCTGTATGAGGAATCTGACTAGTTGTAGCTACACTAGGCCTCTGAGTCATGGTAGTCATGAAGCTCTGCATCATACTCACAAAGTGATCCATCTGAGTACTCATCGTTATCATACCAACATGTAAAGCTCTTACATCCTGAGTCAAAGTATCTGGAACCTGGGGGGCCACTGGTTATGGAACCACTGGAATCTGAGAAGCCATTGGAATCTGTGGAGCCATTGGAATTAGAGGTATATGTCTCAACTGAGCTATCTGTACCTGCCTAGCTACTCTCTGCTTTTGTTGACCCCAAACTAGAAGTACAACCTAAGGAGGAACCTTTCCACCAATCCCTCCACCTTTCATCCTCACTCTGTCACCTACTCATCCTCACTCTGCTACCACCACCACCCCTAGCAGCACCAATCACCACTCCACATATACCTACGGCTCCAGATATCCACTACACTCTCTATCTGCGTGGTCTACCACCTTCGGCATCATCATCATCATCATCATCATCATCATCATCATCATCATCATCATCATCATCATCATCATCATCATCATCATCATCATCATCATCATCATCATCATCATAATCATCATCATCATCATCATCATCATCATCATCATCATCATCATCATCATCAT
>MU226208.1:1144872-1161267 GCA_018584345.1 Thuja plicata
CATCATCATCATAATCATCATCATCATCATCATCATCATCATCATCATCATCATCATCATCATCATCATCATCATCATCATCATCATCATCATCATCATCATCATCATCATCATCATCATCATCATCTAAATGATCATCAATATCAGGAATAGGCTAACCTAGATCTATAAATTGAGAGAATCGGTGATGAGAAAACCAATGTGTATAATCAGGTGACATACCAACATCAACTACATGATCTTGCCTATCCCAAACAACATGTGGCATCCTATATATCTCATAGAAAGCATACCAATACTCCACCTGTGCTCCCCACATGGACGTCTCTGCCTGTACCCAGGCATACAAAGCTAAACCCTGTGGTATATCCTGAGTACAGCCAAATTATCGTAGAACTTGGTAAAAGCAAAATCTCTCAATAACCAAAGGATACCGTCCTATCATCCATCGATGCATGAACATATATGATAACTCTAGATCATCCTCTCTCCAAGCCTTGCATCCAAGGTATGGTTGCCACACAACTTGATGCATGTCATCCAGGATACGATGTGAGTAGTCTATCTTGCTCAGATAGGGATGAGTAACTACTACCTCATATAGAAAACCATACGGTCATCCAGGTTGTCAAACCCGCGCAACAATGGGTCTCATCATAGGAATGTGCTCCTATGTCTAGAGTAGTAGTAACATTGCACCCGCAAAAAGTGAAGCACCCTATTGGTACACACATCATGCAACTCATGGTATAATTGAGTGAATATGCATAATCCCCAATCAAATATCTGTGGATCTCTAATCATGTCCTCCAAAATCCAACCCCACCCAACAATGAATCCATGACCCCGACGATTAGGAAGTAAAAGTCCACCAATCAAGGACCCCAATACTATAGGAAGTGAAGGGAAGGAAACAAATTATGCCCATGGTATACTCTCATCACTAATTGTGGGATAACTAAATATGTGTTTGCATGTTTCTCTATCATAGACCTGATCGTAGTAAATAAGATCACCCGAATAGAAATCCTAAATAATCTATATACATCCTTAGGAGTGACGGTCATCTCCCCCATCGAAAAATGGGAGGTATTATGGTCTGAGCACTATCACTTAGCCATAGAATTCAACAAACCATGCTTCATGCGGAACTGAGGCATGTCAAGTAAGAAAGACAAACCACATAAACCAATAGCCCAAGATCACTCATCGATCTTGGGCTAATAATCGCTCGACCATCTCAAGTGGAAAAGGAGCTAATCTATAGACATATAACTTGTGAAACTGAACCTATTTTGAAATCAAGTGCAATCACATTAGTAACATCATCTAAGTGGATCATCACAAGTCAATCAAGCTATCCTATCATCCTATTGCTCGTATAGAGCACATCAATTTTTTTCCTAGCTCTATATCGTGAGGATGGAAAAAGAATCAGTTATCCTATCAACCTATCAGGATTGACATCATACAATATTTATCAACATGATCAAGATAATATCACAACACTTGATTTTCATCACACTATTAGGCCACACCAATCAATCGACTAACCAAACATACTTTTCAACAAATTAGATGACCTATCTAAATCGGGTTTATTTTCATAAAATATCCTACACATCATTTTACATAATTGTACGTGCAAAAACATGCACACACTACTTTACCAAACACTAAGAACTATTTCAAACATCATACATGCAACAACATGGTATATGCGTTAGTTTTTAGTACGCGCTTATCAATCTATCCTACGCGCTTAAAGAACTCTTGTTTTGGACTAGGGTTTTGTACGCACTAATCAATCAATACTATGCATTCAACTACCATTCATATGGTTATTTCACACTATTCTATGCATTAATTCTCTATGTAGATGTGCTCAAACATCTTTGTACGTTCTAATCAAATCTTTCTACAAGCGTTTTCACCAAAATAGCACAAACCTAGTTTTTCAACACCTAAAAACTCAAAAAAAATGCAATTCATCAAATTGATCAACGAAGGAGTCAAGTACTCACTGGAGGACCGTAGCCTGTAGGACGCTGAAATCTGCGCCCTCTCTCAAACCTATGCTCTCGAATTGGGACCACCATCATAATCAAGCCAAGCAGTAAAAATTAGAGCTCAAGAGGGTAGAAAGTGAAAATTAATAGTGAAAATGACCTTTTTCACTCCTATTTATACCTTTTTGACCTAAATGAAGGGTATTTTTACCTATTATTTCATCAAATGGTTGGAAATTCATCAAATAAGGCATTTTTCGCATATCTTATTATCGAAAATCAAATCATTATTGAGATTTATCAAGCAAATTTTAAATCAAATTTTCAAATCAATTTTGCTTTCATTTCCGAGGGGGCAAGATATCATCAGGACATGAAATCAGTCAATCAAATTTGGGGCATTAAAATTTTGAAATCATCAGTAGTGGGGCATTTCCATCAGTTTGTTTTCCACATCAGGGCATCATATCAGATTTTTCATCATAAATCAGTGGTATCATGGAATATTTCATCAAGACCAGATCAATTAATTAGGACATCAAACATTATTTGAACCAACACGCTTTGCACATTGATTTAAAGAGGGGCATTTGTAGACACCTAAATTTGGTCAAGCAAAGAGAAAAGTGAGCAATCAGACAAAAATCATGAATTAATTGAAAATAAAAGCTATTGGATTAATTAAATCAAATGATCAAATAAATGATGCAATTAATTGTATAGTTTAAATCAAATTAAATCCAAACCCTTCAAGGGTGCACATGGCAAAATTAAATCAATTAAATCCTTTAATTAAATCATTTTATTCTCACCCACCACATGGGACAAAACTAAATCAACCAATAATAATTCATAATTGAACTCACATGGATCAAAGACCAAATTGAATCTCCATCACACATCTTGAGGTACATCTTGGCCCTCCATCTTGTCTTCTTGTCTCAACATTTGAAACCAAGTTTTACATTATCTTAACCTTTGAGACAACCAAATCAACCTTCATCTAATCATGGTTAACCTAACTCTACCCCCTACCCTCGGGAAATTCTTTAAGTACCAAGCATTTCAAGAGAAAATTACCACTTTATATTCTATCATTTGAAGCATCCTTATTATAGGAAATTCATCTCATGAGCATTTGTTGAATTTGCATAGTAGTGGTCATATTTGAAGCATTTTAGTGTAATTAAGCTAAAATAGGGCATAATAGCATCATTTAGATCATCATTTCTCAACCTAGGACTGTCATTAATGGATGTCAAGCTGAGAGCATACTATTATCTTTCATAGATAGAGAGCCATGAGATGCTCATTATTCATGTTTTCAATTCAATTAGCTTAGATTGTTTATTTCAAAGTTGAATTGATGATGTTGCAAACTAATCCCATGAAAGTATATTTCTTATTATACAACAATAAAGACAAGTCAACTGATGTGCTTAAGACTTCCAAGAATGGGGCTCTTGATTTCTAAAGTGTTACCAAAAGGGTTTATCATGAAGTTAAGGAGATCAAAACTAAACAATGTGCCTTCAATAGAAACTTGGAGTTTCTTGAGGCCTTGGGTGTGGGAAAGGAAACCACTTTCTCTGATGGACTAAAGGACCTAAAAAAGGTAGTTAATGACGTTGAAGCTATGAGTGATGCCTGCACTACGAAATTTTGGGCAATTGATAAAAGGATTGACAATTTGGACATGAAATTGCCTAGTATGGAGGGGAGAATTAATAGCTTTGAGTCTACCCTTAAGAAGATTAGTGAACATAGTTATAATATCCTAAAGGCCTTGACTAAACACCTTGATATTTTGATTGGTAAACTCGAACAAATGAATCAAGACAAGGCCATTATTGAAGTTGATGGTGATCAGGAGGCCATCCTAGATGATGTTGAGGGGCTTGGAAAATGCACTTGTGCAAGTAAAATAAAGAAGGCTCTTAGGGTCAATAAGGGAATTGAAGAGCTAAAAGGTGCTATGGCTAACATGGACAAGTTGGAGCTTGAAGTTGTTGAGCTTCTAAAGAATTTTGTGTAACCCTGTTGTTTATTTTCCTTTAGGTTGGGTGTCTGCTGGCTCTTTGTTGGCCTTTTATATTTGCTAGATTTTTTTTCTCTCTATGTTAGTTGTCCTTTTGTTTGTGTCTTTAGTCACTGTCCTATTTATCCTGATACTTAATGCTTTATCTTTTGTAAGGATGTAAATAGTTTCGGGTCCCTTCAAAATTTTTTTTCACTTAATCAAAAATATATATCACATAGCAGATTAATATTAACAAAAATTTTCCAAGGATAAGTACATGTCCCATTCTTAATAATTTTAAGGAAACTTCGTGAAAATAATCAGAAAACATGTCCTAAACTCTTAACAATAGTAGCAAAAATATCATAAAGTTTAATGAAAATGAGCCATAAATTGAGATGAGAAAAGGCTTAAGCTTCAAAAGAATAAAGGAAATACTAAAGGTATAATTCATGAAAGTCTTGATGAGCCTCGAAAGACAACAATCTTATGGCTCATGAAGTTATTTACATGTGAAAGGCAATATGGTACGGTAATGAGACTGGGAATGCATCTTTCAACACATCCCAGATATGGAAACCAATGGCGCGAGGTAAGAATAAATCTTCTATCCTTCTTGTTTTCTTAGATACTCTCCATGATATAAAGAATAGAGGAAGTGATCTTAGATATCACCTTTTGACTCATTTAATTATTAAGCATAATTTTCTCAAAGGAGTTTAGAAAATAGGGATGGTTGAATTTTCTTACTAGACCCATTAAACAGGGGAGGAAAAAGTCTAAAAGGGAATCTAAGACAAAATGAGTAAACTTTGAAGTGGGTGAATTTGTGCAAGGGTAACTATACTTAGTAATAAGAGAAGAGCTCATGATTAATTGGAAGATAAACCCTCTAATTTTATCCCTCATTCAAGTACAAATTGACAAAGGGGAACAAACTTAAAAAAAATAGAATACTCTACAATCCCCTCTAGAGATTTGCACATAGTCACCCGAGTAAATTTGCAAACCCATATTGCAAAAAAGGTTACTCATTCCCTATTCTAGAAAAATTTCATGAGGAAGTAGGTCATGATGTTGGGGAAAACCCTATTTTAGTGCCTTTTACACAATATGAACAAGATACTTCTCATGAATAGAAAGAACCTTTATTATGTACCTACTAAATAGATCCTCTAAAGATGAAGAGACTCAATTTCCTTCTCATTCTCCTTTACAAGAACATAGAAAAACTCATACAAATGAAGTGGATTTTGTGGGTGAATTAGTGGCCTAAAAAACATTCCAATAAATCAACCCAAAAACTTAGTACCACAATATTAAACCTCTAGTTATCTTCAGTCCTACAAGATGAATGCCTTTAAATAATCTCAAAAAATAACTACTACTCGGAGTTCACTTTTAAACCTTATTCTTACTGTTTACCGATTAGTAGTCTTTCATTTGCCGAAATACAACAAATGACTTAGTGTATACTGATCAATCTAGATTTAGTTATGTGTAATGCAAAACACTGAAGTAATGACTCATAAACACATTTGACACATGAATTTTTAATGTGGAAACCGTGTTAAGGGAAAAACCACTTGGGATCGGTAACCCAAAATTTTTACTCTTTTGAAGTGAGCTCGGTGAGGAGCCAACCCTATTAAAGGTTACAAAAAAACTGTTAGGTGTGACCTTGTTAGAGGATTTAAATAGAATAGTTTTTCACTTGATATCGGGTATCTCTATGCTACCTTCTATGACCAAACCCAGTGTAGTTTGTCAAATGGTATCTGGCATCTCATGATATCTTCATGATCAAACTTTTTGATACTCCTTGGGATGCATGTCAATATAGAAAGGATTGTTAAGTCCTACTCGATTAAGAGACTTTATGATCCAATGGTTAAATTGAAACAACAAATGATCTATTCACATATACAACTATAGACTTGCAGATTTTCAGATCTATTGTAAGTTCATTATACCTTTCTAATCAATGTATCTTTTCAATACCTTTGCTCCACTTCATTATTCTCGGTGATGTTGTGCTCTATTTCTCTGTGTCCGCATAAATATAGCTTTATTTTTTAGCTTGATTGATCAGGATTGTATGAAGTTGTTCTTCATTAGTTTCTCTCCAGCATCCTTTTTCTCTATTCACTCCCCTAATTCATAATGAATTAGATTGTCTCTTTATAGACATGATTTCACCATTTCTTAGTTCTTGACTTTCTTATTCTTGGCGTGATCTGCAATCTTAGCCAATCTTGCTTTAAAACAATACTTCAATTTTATCTCCTAGTTATCTCTTTAACAAATGGAACAAAAACAACTTTAAAGCTTTCACTTATCTATGGCTTTAACTTGTCGATGAAAATAATGTTAACAACTAGTTAACTCCTTCTTTAGCTCTTGCCAGCTATGTATTTTTTCATTTCTGAACTATAGTTATTTTTCGGTGTTTAACTCCTTGTTAGCTTTGGTCAACACTTTAGTTCTCCTCGGGTGTCTCCGTTAGGGTTGTCTATCCGTTGGTAACACTGTAATTCTATCCATCGGTAATGCTTATGATTCTGCTTGTCTATAATTCCTATCAGGTTTCTTGCTCAGGCATCACTGTGACTTTCCTCTCAGGGTTCTCTATCCGTTGGTGTGCACTTGTCCGTCAGTTTCTGTTGTCACTTTGTGATTACTAAAATTTTATGCATTATTGATAGCATAATCTTTATATTTATGGTTCTCTGAAGTCTTTGACACTTTGTATATAACCAATCAGATTATATCAAGTTGACATCAATGACAATACAATCCATTAACTGATTTAATGTCTTGCATTATCTTTTTGCATTTCAGTGATCATCAACTTAACATCTTCAAACATTCAATCAGTTATGGTTCATCAAAACTCTCCTCCACTATCTCCACAATAGCCTGAATATCTTTAACTGCCTCAAAAATTTAGTTGAAGGGAAGGGAAAGAGATAATAATTGAAGAGAAAGATTATTTATAGGAAGATAAAAGGATAATAAAGGAAGAGGGGAGAGAATTGAGGCATGCCATGATGTTGTTTAGATCTAAAAAGGAAATGCAGGAATTGAAAAGAAGAACAATGTTCTATGAAGAGAGTTTCAAGAGAAAAAGGAAGAATACTTAGAGAATATTGTTAATATGTTGAGTGTATAGTGATATATTCAATTGAAAAGGTGGAGAATACTATGAGACAATTAAGTGAAATAAAGGAGGCATTACAACAAGCTAATGACCAATCAGTTGAAAATGTTGAAGTAGTACAAAGGTTAAATAATGAGCTTAGAAGTAAGGAGTATAAATTAATTAATCAATCAATCAGGGATCATGACCATGAAGCCTCTACATCATACACTCCACCTAGGCCCATCTCCCTAGTTGCAATGCAATATAAACATGAAAATGAAGAATTAATAAAGGAGATGGAGAAGTTAATGAAGGAATGATATGAAGATGAACAAAGGGTACAAGAAATTATAGAGATATCTTATGTATTATTATCTATGTGGAAACCCTTAGGGTTATATACTTTATTTGTAAACAAAAAACTCTTAAAATAGAAGATCAATCAGCTAGTTTTAAAAAGGAAGGTTAACTATGCAGATGACAAGGAGCTTGTAAAAGATTTTATAAATAGTCATCTTATTTTCCAAAACTAGATATGTGAGTATTTCCAACATGGGTTACTTTTGGGGGATTTTCCCCAATCATTTCTAAATTTATATATTGGGGAGATTTAAATCCAATTCTTTCTTTCACTATTCCAAAACCAGACTAAGTGGTGTGAACGAATAGATCGGTATAGAGAAGCGCATACCAGACTGTAGTTCCCAATGTGAGATGAGGTTCCTAAGTCAATGATATACAAGGTCTGGTTTAATGCAATGGCTCAATTAAACAATTTGGCCAAAATTTATGAATGTAATTTGGCACAAAGTATTATGAGTTTTAGGGATGTGCGCAGTCAATTTCCTTACTGAGCCCTGATAACTTGTAGAGAAAGGTTTAACACTATGCCATTACAATTAAGAAGAAGGGGACCCATTTCACCAAAAAATATAGCTTGGAGTATGACAAGAGAGAAATTTGATCATGGTAATAGAAGAATAGAAGAAAGAATGGATTGGGATGCAGTTCAGAATGCCAATTATCATTATGCCTTCCCCTAGATTAGATGCACCTGATCAATTCAGAAGGAACAACCTGGAGAATTAGAGGAAAATTATAGAATAATGTAATGAATATTCTCCTCCAAGAACATACCAAGGATACAAAACTTAGAGGTTTGATCTAGTTATCTGAATTGAACATATGAACACGAATCTACCAAATCCACAACCATGAGGATACAATTGACAGCAAGAGGGGGAGGAGTATGAGTTCTCATTTTGACACTTTAATTACTTTGCTTTATACTCAATACCTTTACATATTTTTTTAATTAATGTGATTGGCGATAGACTATGTACTTTCATATTTACTTATTTTGTATTTATAATTAGCTAATTAAGAGATACATTAGAAAGGATATTTGTAGAAAATGTATACTTTTGAAATGAAATTAATGATGGATGACCTTTTTATCAAAATCTTTGTTGTGATATTCTTCTTTTATTATTATGGATTATATTTTAGATTTTTAATGTTCATTTCATGATGCAGATTCTTGAGTCTTCACTATGGCAATGTGGCACTCTTGATTGCTTCAAATAGAGTAGAGCATTTATTTCTTTCAAAGTTACATTTTCAATAATGTCTGAAACCTCTAGTTTCACTACTAATGAAGTAGAATTTTGTTTGTAGAACGTCTAATTCTATTGACTCTTATTGTAGTCATTACTCATTTGCTTGAGTGGCACCTTAATTTGAATTTGAAATAAGGATATGTATATATATATCCATCTTTTCTAGGTAGTAAGAAGTTGGATATCAACCATTAGTTTATCAATATTTTGATTTAGTACAATTTATATTTTTGAACCTTATTGTGCTCCTATTCAGGGGGCCATTTTAATACAAATTAAAAACTTGGTATAATATTTGGTGGATAAAGATCCTTGTAGAGGAAGAGCAGGACCTTCTTTACTGAAGGAGGATGATCCCTTTTTGGTTTTTCATTTACTTTACGCTTAGTAACTTTTAGAATTCATTTGAAGATTTATTTAGTTAAAGTTATCTTTAGATTATCTGTTATAGATTCACTATTAGATCTTTACAAATTATAGCTTGCATTGCTAGAATAATTATATGGTTTTAGTTTAGCTTGGTACTTTGAATCTTTCATGAATGTTCAGATTTCCATGTTTCTAAGAGGTAGTGCAACAATATTTTGTTATGAATAAGTTATGGTTTAAGTAAAGGATAGAAATGATGATGATTGTGAAAGATTAGATAGAAGATTTGTTGGATCTATTCATGAGATTTACTTTCAATTAAGTCAAAGAGTGCTTTAGATTAAATGTGTACTTCAATTTTTTGTAATTGTAAATTAGTTTCCTTCAATCAAAATAGTTTTAGAATTTGAATTCAACATGTGTAAAATAGACTAGATTTAAATTTAGTTACTGTGTAGTAGATTAAAGATTCCATGAGTTAATCTTTCTTAAGTTATGTACGATCTCTGCTAAATCACTCCAGTTCTAGTTTAGGGTAGGATACTTAGAAAAAGTAGATCATAGAATTAAGAATTTGACTTAGAATTTAGCTTTAATAAACAACTTCATAAAGCTTCTGATAGGGCATGACCAAACACATGTAGGGTTGTTCTCAACGTAAAAACCCCCATTTTGGAAACATCCTTATCACATATAAATTTAAGACACAAATGGTTTGATGAATATAAGAATAAATGATGCAAGTTATGACATCAACGACCTTTCCCAACATGGGTTGGATAAACATTCAGGATCGGTTTAGAATTTGAGTAATGGATGGGCAAGATCGAAGGAGATGATAATTCAAGTGTAGAGAGAGGTAGAGGAAACAAACAAGTACGAGTGAGAAGTGGAGAAGGAGAGGAGTTAGATTGGAAAGATGTAAGAGCTAACTAGAGAGTGAAATAGAGAAATGGAAGAGTCAAGGGGAGATAGAGATTAGAAAGTTAGGGAGTTAAGTAGGGCCATAAATAAATAAATAAAGTTTATTAATTTTACCCACATATGGTAATTAAATAAATATAGATTTTATTTAATTAAAGAGATTTAGAATCAGGAAATAAACAACTATTAAAACTAATTCATGAAAAGGGGATTGAATAATTACACAATTATTTAATACATGAGGAATAGTTAACTTTAGGGTGATTTGATGACAAAGGCTGGCCAATTAGAAGAAATGATTAAATAGAATAAATCATAATAAAATAATTAAAATTAATTAAAGGATATAAAAATGACATAGGTGTAAATTAAACAATTAAGATCGTTCAATTGATGCAAATGAAAAATTAGTGTAAAGTGTTGTTGCTAGTGAAGGACAATTTTTAATGTCTACATTTTGCCCCTCTTTGAGACAATACAAATTTGAGCATTGTTTCATGGAAAACTAGAAAATTTTACTTTAAATTATGTCCTAGTGATGATAGGATATTACGATTCCCCATCGAAAAATTGGATAAAAAACTAGAACTTGACGCGAATTTGTCGATGGTGTAATTGTCAAAAATATGTTCAGATTAAAAAATGGAGTTCAAATGCCCAACTTTTGAGGTCCAAAAGGTGAAAAGGATTACCAAAAGTACAAAATTCTCCACAAGAAATTCTCTTAAGGGTAAAATTAGATTATAATTAGGTCCCTTGGGGGGTTCATTTTTTAACATTTTTGTTTGTAAATTCTAAAAACTTGAGGACTAGACCTATTCATTTGTATTAATAGATACTTTGTAGACAAGGAATGTTGTCATTTATTCTAAAACTTAAATATTAAGGTTTGAGGTGTGTGAATTAGTCACAAGCATAATGATTCATTACTTGAGGTTCATATAGGACCTTTGCCAAATGAATGTCCCAACACAGACTCCCAAAACACACTTGTTCTAGAACTTATGTAAACATATCATAAATGGAAAACAAAAACAACACCATGAACTATCCTTGTTGCTCAAATAATTAGTGGATATCCTTGAGTAGTATAGGAACATGGTCAAATATAAATAAAAAAATGATAAGACTTACTTGACATAATTTTTTTGTGGTATGATCATATTTCTAGTTTCAGAAATGAACTACCTCATATAAGATACATCTATTTGGTTTTGAGCATACTGCACCATGTGCAAGACAAATGATAGTTGATAGGGATTAATGTCGTTTGAGTGGATGATTTGATCTGTTTTATTGTAAACTAGGTTGATAGTTTGTTTGTTGTTGCGGGATTTGTTAATCTCAATGTTGTAAATGTTTTCATGTTTGTGTCTACTTAAATATATCTCTTTGCAAGAGATAATTTATTATAGATGATTGAACGATATTTTTTTTGGGTTTTGATTTTTGTAAGGAATTATGGGGCTATTTGATTTTTTAGCTTTTGGGTCTTTTTAACATTATTGAATTTTTATAGGACTTTTTATGATTATATTTGGTTTTTTAAAGTTTAAATATTTTTTGAATTTTTTTTCAAAATATTTTTTGGTTTTTAAGAGAACAAATTCTTGTGCATTTTCTTTTCTTTTTAATTTTTTCAAGGCAATTTTATTTTATTTCTTTGTATTTTTTAAAGGTAGTTTTTTTTTTAAATTTTAAGGGATTTTTTAAGGATTTTTTTGGATATTTATATATACAAAATAGGTGTATGCTCCGATGCATTGCGAAATGATTTGATTTGTTTACCATGGTAAATGGATTTCCCCTATCAAGTATAGGACTACCTACCATAAAAGAGTGAATGCAAACTAACTTTGATGTTGTTTGTAATACCAAATGAATGATGTTAAATATCGACTAGTCTCATCTAACTAAAGGGAAACTAGTTTTATTAAGAGTGCGTGAGTGTTTATTATGCAAATGAGAAAGAATTGGATAAAATTACGATAGATGGTAGAGAAAATACCTACTGTTCATGGCACTTGTTTGCTAGGTTTGCACCAAGATGTGTGTTTTCTAGGTTCTCATCAAGGTGACAAATTTCTTGTTTTTTTTTTTTTTTTTTGTATATTTTACCTTTTTTATTGTTTTGTATTTTTTCAAAATCATTTTTTGTCCTTCTTTGAAAATTATATATAGTACTTGCATAGGTGCATGATGTTGTCTGGCTCTCAAGTGGCTCACCTCCAAAAGTGACAAGTTGATATCTACTTGATCAATATGTTGCAATGGCTATGCGAGCTGCTAGCCAATTAAGCTCAAATTTGCTTATATTTTCTTTGTCATGTTGATTCTTTTAATTTTCTTTAAGGACCAATTCACCAATGTCAAAGTGCCTATATTTGAATTTCTTTTTATAACTAGGACGATAGTGATTTTTGATAGGTTTGGAAGTAAACAAAAACAGTGTGTCATCTCTCATCCAACAATTATAGCTCATGGAGTCTAAATACTATGTATTCTTTGTCATCTACAAAGTGTTGCAAATATTCTCTTAGTGAAGGTAACTTGACCTCAATGGGAAGGATGGCCTCATAGCCATAAAATAGGGAATAAGTTGTAGCAATAGAGTGAGAGTGTGAATATTGGTGCAATAGGCCCATAAGGTAGGATTTAATTGTATTTGCTAATCTCAGCCAACGTCATTGACTTCTTTTTTTAGAATTTTGATTATAGTTTTATTATATGCCTTATCTTGACCATTTCTCTATGGATAATATGGGTAGAAAAAATGGTTGAGGATATGGATATTTTCACAAAGATCTTGGACATCCTAGTTCTTTAATGGATGCCCATTATTAGTGAGAATTACAAGGGGTATTCCATACTAGCATATGATATAATTGAAGATAAATTTTACAATTTGTTTACTAGTGATGCAAGCCATAGGAATAGCCTTTATCAAATTTGTAAAGTACTCAATGAAAGTAATGATAAACTTGTAGCCATTTGCAGAGGTGCAATTATTTTTTTCCTATTAGTTTGAGTCCCCATTGAGAGAAATATCATGGTGATATAACTAGTTGGATTTCTTGTACTAGTGCATGAATTAATTCTCCCTATATTTGACATTTAAAGTGTACCCTTTTTCAAATTCATGTGCATCTTGATCCATTGTCGACCAATAAGATCTGAATCTCATGATATTTTTTGCTATAGTAGGACCTTTGGAGTGAAGTCAACATACACCATCATGTACCTTGTGTAACATAAGAAATTTGATGAACCCCCAAGGGGTTGTTTGTGGGTTCACCCAAAATATTGGAAATGTTAGGGATTTGAAAGGAATATCTTGTGTTACATTAGGAATACCTCCAAAGGCTTCACTCTCAAACCCATATTAGATTAGAAAAACCCAAATGAGATGAAGGGATGCTAATGCTAGATCTAGAATTAAAAATGGAGTTTGAAGATGAATTCCTTTATTATTAAGATGTGAATGATATGTAAATTAATATGCAAGACTATGAAAGGAATACAAACTATGATAAATGATATGATTACTAGTTGTATATGATATCAGATCTGATGTATAAAAGGAAATTCAAGATGAAAGGAAGAATAATGAACTCACCTTGAAATCTAGGAGAGGAGGAACAAACTTCAAATCTGGAAAAGGTTGTCGGAAAACTGTCAGAATCGGAAACCCTTATGGATATGGAACTCTAAAACCTATGTTTTCTAACTATAAAATTTGCAGATCCAAAGGATAGTGTTGACCCAATTCGGCCTTCTCCAAGAATGCCAGCCTTGTATTAGAGGCAGAAAAGTTACTAGAATTTGTAGTAGACCTGTCACCGGTTCCAAATCTTTGATTTCCTATACCTGAAACCTGTAAATATGCACCTGCACGTAAGAAAAAAGGGAAATTTTTTGTGGAAAGGGGCTTGAATTGGTCAATACCCTATAAAGGAATTAACCTTGATAGGAAATTAAGTGTAAACAAGATAAATGACAGATTTAACTTGCATGAAAAACCCTCACGGATGGATCTAGAAATCAGTCAACTCCACAAGGATGCTTGAAATGTATGTCTTGAGTGTAGAATCAATGATGTATTCATAAATGAAATGGATCTAAACATGCCAATCCTAGATATTCAATGGATATGTGCTTGAAATCAT
Source organism: Thuja plicata (assembly GCA_018584345.1). Classification (NCBI taxonomy): domain Eukaryota; kingdom Viridiplantae; phylum Streptophyta; class Pinopsida; order Cupressales; family Cupressaceae; genus Thuja; species Thuja plicata. Next base: position 1,159,122 of record MU226208.1, read on the forward strand.
GAATTAGGAAGAAGAATGAATCTTCTTGCTTGCTCAATAATTCCTCCACTAGGCCACCATGGAAGAAAAAATTTCATCAAGGAGAGAAGATTGCATTTGCATGAATGGAAGAAGAATTGGAGACTTGTAGATCTTCTTGATATCGAATTCTATGTCAAGATTTAAAGCATTAAATTGATCATAGTTGGAAGACTCAGACACAAGAAGAATATGAATGAATGCAAACATACATAAGTGGATGAACATAAATAATGAAGGTACCAGACATTGCCTGAAGTAATGAAGTGTTGACCGATGTTCTGATCTAGTATGCTCCTATATGATCCACAACTTGCAAGGAAGGAAAAGATGGGGTTAGATCCAAAGGATCTAAGCAATGCCTAGTACCCTATTACTGATCCTCACCTACAATTATGCATGTGCATAGTCATAGTTCCTTAGCATTTGATCTTCATATGGCATCCATGACTTGAGTAGGCATTTGAGCTTTGTCTTCTCATTAACTAGATTTCATTTTGATGGAATTTATTTATTTAATGGCACAATATGAATGTTAATACTGACATTGTTTACATCTTTTCATTTGGAATGCTTGATGACCCACGAGCTTTGAGGGCTGTGTCTATGCAACATAATATTTGCACCTTAGTTAACAAAATATGTTGTTAACAAAATATGTTAACAACATGTATGTTAACCTATTATGTTTGTTTGCAAATTACTAACACATGTTAACACAATTGGATAACATACATAGTGTTAACATATTGTGTTAACATGTTTTTACTAAGATGCAAATATTGTGCTGCATTGTTTATGAGCTCACTGTTTAATACTGGCATTGTTTACATCTTTGCATATGGAATGCTTGATGACCCGTGGGCTTTGAGAGCTAGGGGATCGTTGCTATTACCTTCAAGGCATTGTGTGAAGTGTTTGATCTCTCTTTATTTTCTTTTCTGTTGATATTCACTAAGTGGTACTCCCCATTTATGATCATTTCATGAGGAAATGTCTTGATGGCTTGCAGGCTGCAAGCTAGGGCATCATGCATTGTTTATAAGCTCACTGTTTGAGCACCACATGAACTTGTTATGAGCTCTATTTGTTATATACATATACATATATACATACATATATATACATATATATACATATATATATATATATGTATGTATATACATATATATACATACATACATACATATACATATACATATACATATATATGTATGATGTTATTGCTGTCATTGCATGCTTGCTGCTGTTGTGCACCATATATTGTTATATATATATATACACTATTTATTTCATTGAGACTGTGACTAGCTTAGAATTTATAATGTACTTGTTGTTATTGGATCAATGTTGCCATGCTGTTGAGGTTGTAGATGCATTGAATCACCACTGCCATTCTATTTTGATAGAATGCAGTGTTTGATCTCTCTTTATTTGTTTTGTTGTTGATATTCACTATGTGGTACTCCCTGTTTATGATCATTTCATGAGGAAATGCCTTTATGGCTCGCAGGCTGCAAGCTAGGGCATCATGCATTGTTTATAAGCTCACTGTTTGAGCACCACATGACCCTGTTATGAGCTCTATTTGTTACACACACACACACACACACACACACACACACACACACACACACACACACACACACACACACATATGTATGATGTTATTATTGTCATTGCATGCTTGCTTCTGTTGTGCACCATATATTATTTTATATATACACTGTTTATTTCATTGAGACCGTGACTAGCTTGGCATTTGTAATGTATTTGTTGTTATTGGATCAATGTTGCCATGATGTTGAGGTTGTAGATGCATTGAATCACCACTGCCATTCTATTTTGATAGCATGCAGTGTTTGATCTCTCATTATTTGTTTTGTTGTTGATATTCACTATGTGGTACTCCCTGTTTATGATCATTTCGTGAGAAAATGTCTTTATGGTTCGCGGGCTGCAAGCTAGGGCATCATGCATTGTTTATGAGCTCACTGTTTGAGCACCACATGACCCTGTTATGAGCTCTGTTTGTTATATACATATACATATATATGTATATACATACACACACACACACACACACACACACACACACACACACACACACACACACACACACACACAC
>MU226208.1:1168647-1181162 GCA_018584345.1 Thuja plicata
TTGAGCCTCTATTTCCTGTTGCTGAATATGATCTTGATAAGCAAGCTCCTCCTACTGCATGTAGTACTCCTGTTCCTGATCCAAGGCCCTCATCTGTGGTTGAAAGTTTGCCAAAAAATCATCTAGATTTATTTTTGTAATAGGCTTGGGGTGATTTTGCAAACAATCATGATAACTATCTTGTGGTTGTTGATAGGCATGCTGCCAAACAATTGGAGCAGGGGTGGGTGGGTGGTATGCATATGGGATTTGTTGGCTACTTGCTGCTATAGGGTTATTCTAAGTAAAACCAGCAGTATAGTCATTTTGATATGGCTGATAGGGTTGATTAGATGGTAAAAATGCAGAAACCTCATGGAATGGAGAATGATAAGCCATTTTCTCATAAAAACAAGGAAAAACCAGACTTCATTTTTCATACCAGCAACTGAGTCTTCTTGAAACTAGTAAAAAAAAATGCTCTAGAGTTTCCAGGTGTGCTTAGAACTTGCCTCCAAAGGTAGAAAATACTACTTTCCACACCAAACAGTAGTTACAAAAAGCTTAAAAATAACTGAAAATCAGCTCCTAGTCCCACCAGGCGTGCCAAAACTGTTATCTCTCAAAATTGCACCCTGTTAAGTTTGCAGGAAACTTAACCTTTTGGAGAAACATGGAAACATTCCAAGGTTGTGGGTAACCTATGGCTGGAATGAATCTCCGGGTTCTAGGCTGGCTTCCTATATGATGATCACCTGTTTGCTTCTTGAAAGACTGAAAACTGATGGGGAAAAGGGATAGAAGGATTGCATGAAACGTAAACAAATGAAATGAAATCTAAACTAAGGTGATCCACCAAATTTGACATGAAAACATAACACACAAAGGATTAAGCCCTAGGTCAACTAACTGAATTGGAGGTAAAACACAAATCTCTTGTATAGGCATGCATAAATATTTCATAACAAGGTCATGATTAAACCTGTTAAGAGGAAAGACTTCACAGTTAACAAATCAAAAGTAAGACACTAGTTACAACCTGCAAGAAAACATACTCTTCTGCAAGTAGATGCTACAAATGGGACATGATTAAAAGGAAATAAAATCATTCACAATTAACCCATCAACCATCTACGACGCATATAAACAAACAAAAAAGAGACAAGGCTAACACAACTCAATAAATTGGTTCCAAGAACTTCAAACTCTTCATATTATTTCTCACAATGAGTTGCAGACTTCTACAAAAATACATCAAGGACACAGAAAATGTCACAAGCATGCCTCCTTACATCATCAAAACTTGTTACAAATGAGTCCTCAACTCATACTTATGCTTTTTCAGTCAACTGCATTCTGAAAGCAATAACTTCTGGATCAGATTTGGCCTGTCCAGCCACCGTTTAGCCCTTCAAAAGTCTTACAAAAATGCAACTTGGTGACCCAAAAGTCATATCCAAAAAATATCAACATAAATACTCCCTTACAGAAGCAGTCTTATCCCTTTAGAAGAGTCACAAAAGTCTCTGAATTGCAATAACTTTTCTGCAGACTTTAACAACTGCAACCTTTGATCTTTTAAAATCTGATCTTTCCATCTGTAAAATATCTGATTTACATCATCTGAGAACAATCTGATATTGTTCTGTCTTTTTTAAAAAATTTGATCTTTCCCCTTGTTTACATTTTAAATTCTATAAAAATTGCAGACCTAATGCATATATTACCCAGAAATCAGCAGAAATCGGCGAGTAGCACCCTTTTTCCTCATTTCCTGCCTGTCGCCTACTCGCTCAGCTTCTATGCTCTGCTTTTGTCCTCTACGCGAGTGAGCGACACTGTCTCTTTTTTACCTCAGTCGCAAGCTCATGAGCTATTTAAACTGACCTTTTTGATTTGGGCAACTGCGCAACATCCCTTTTCTTATTGCATATTTTGCTCGGTCGCATACTCGCTCAGCTTTTACTTCAGTTTCTATCTTGTGCGCGAGTGGGCGATGACATCCATTTTTTGACTGGCGACTGAGCGATGAGTCCCCTCCTTTACTAGCTCGTCGCATACTCGTGGGTTGATTTCCCTTTATCTTCATTGATCGGTGAGTGAGCGATGAGTTCCCCTTTTAGCTCGTTGCACACTCGTGAGCTCTTTCCTGATCATCTCAAAGCCTCAATGATTGAGTGAGACATTGAATGGTCTCTTTGGTCACTCGGTCACAGACCTTTATAAACCTTGAAAACTGCCTGTGCGACTATGCAATGCATCTTCATGTTGGTACTTCACGCCTTCATCGCACACTCGCATTTCCCATCTTCTGTGGTCTTGCGGAAAAATAGAAACAGGGTGCATTCCTTGCTTGTGGAAAATTACCTTTGCAGGTAGAAACCCGCCGCGGAGAATCAGAATTTCAATTCTCTGCCTTGAGTCTTTTTTGGTTCTGGAAAATTGAAAAAGTGCTTCGTAAACCCATTGTGGGGTCCACCACAGCGCTCTTTCCTTTCTTCCTTTGCGGAAAATCTCCTGAGAGGTGCGAAACCTGCACAAGGCAAAACTCCTCTTTTCAAAAAATCACCTGAGAGGTGCGAAACCCGCAACATGAAAAAAACCTTCTCTTTTTTCCTTTGCAGAAAATTACTTTCTTAGGTAGAATCCCGCCATGGGGAAGATGATTTCTGGAATCCCGCAAGCCTTTGCGGAAAATTACCTTTGCAGGTAGAATTCCGCCAATGAAGAAGATGATTTTCGAAATCCAGCAAGCCTTTGCGGAAAATTACCTTTGCAGGTAGAATTCTGCCAATGAAGAAGATGATTTTCAAAATCCCGCAAGCCTTTACGGAAAATTACCTTTGCAGGTAGAATTCCGCCAATGGCCTTGGTACCAAAAATCGGTAACAGTACCGACATTTCAAAACTTGTTTCCTTAGCATGCTAATGGAAAAATATGTCATCACCATGGCACCCAAGGGTGAGGGAAGAGTTCCTATAGGCAGCCCAAGAAAAGAGCCCCCAACATCCACTAAAATCCCCAATGCATTCAGACAAGGCACCATAGCGGCATCCACTTCTAAGCATGTAGAAATAAAAAAATCCTTACCACTAAAGTCAATAAAGATCTCTTGTCCAGGGAATGCACACAGACCAAAAACAACACCAATATCAGCCCGTGCACACCCAAACCCATCAACAACCCTTGATGTCACAAGATGAGGCAACGCAGAGGAGTGACCATTTGAAACTTGTAGCGATCAGGAAGCATACCTAACCATTTCTTTATAATTATTTGTTTTGTTATTGTTACCCAAATTTTTACATACGGGATAGTGATTAGAAAATAGTAAATTTTTTTCATAAAGATACATCTTTTAGATATTACTATTCATCCAATGCAAAAGAAATACATTGCTATTACATTCATATTATCACACTATATTTGTACTCTAAGTTTTGATCAAATTCACACTTTTAGATTCATAAATGATCATTACATCGTGCATTCATACTGAATGTATTAGACAAGTGTTCCTTTAAGGCCACATCTTGCATACTAAAACTCAGAGGACATTTGCAGAAAAGAAAGTAAAAGGGAAGCATGATGAAGTCTAGGGTCTATTTATTGCCTTTAAGAGGTCTTCTAGTTTATTTCCTTTACACGCTATTACAGATTTTGACACTATGGATGCTGATATGCAGATGTCAGAAGAGTAAACTGTATTATCAAATGCTGTTATGAAATATGTATAACAGAAAATAATGATCAAATAATAGAGTGTATATGCAGGATGAATGGAAATTAATGCTATCACAGTACATGATGCCTCTGGATAAAAAAGGAGAATCACTCCACAAAAACATCTACTGCTGAAAATAATGAAAAGACAGTGTGCATATTAAACAATGATATCTTTTGTGCATATGTTCATAAGAATGTAAAAGAACATGGTGTATCTATGTTATTGTTCTGAAAACAACTATGAAAGTTAATGATGTTGTGGTGGTTCATATTGCTAAGAACAGTGTACCCATGTGCCTAATATGAAATTGAAGTAATGTTTTATGCAGGGTATTGAGCTAACAATCTTATTTCGGTGTATTGAAATGACAGTGCCATCAATTGCAATGTTGTTATCAAATACAATAAAAGATGTTATGCATATTCAAGAGGTGAGCATGAAGATGCCAATATCAACTCAAAGGAGGGTGCAAATAGTGGTTACTCAGGCATAATGGCTGAAGACATCAGAGTGACAAGTGAAGACATCAAATATAGACACCCATGGCAGCCGACAAATTCCTCATTAATGAAAAAGATACATCAACATGCATAGAGCTCATCTCTTAGAGATACAATAGACAACCTATGGAAACATTCTAAGCAAGAAGCATGAAGATAAATGCAGTCAACTAATGGAGCAAATAGAGTAAAGTAGTGATAAATCCCAGAATCATTTTACTACATTCAACAGAGCCAACACAAAGTGGAGTTCACCTCTCGATGACCATAGATAACATAAAAATGGGGTTAACTTGAGGTAAAAGTTATAGAAGTCAACAAATGTAGAGACGACACTACTGCAACAACCATGGTAGCATAATCACTTAAAAGCCACAGTGAAGGCTGAGTTCTTTCATACAAATAACTCACTACTTTAAAAGAGGACAATATACTTTCAAAAGGATATAGAATCTAAATGCAAGGAAATGAAGGAATCAACTTATCTTTAGGATAGCTCTAGTTCCACTATAGAAGAGCGCCATGATTTAAAGAGAGATGGACTCCAAGTCCCAAAGTAAAGACTATGGATAAAACCCAAATACAATGACAACATGCCAAGTCAAGCCACGGTTTTAAGATCCCGAGCTCTTTACTACAACAAGTGACTTCAAGAAAGGTAAAGAAGACTCCAGTTTGTGGAGAGACCAAAGTTTACAGAGAAGAAATGCCTAGAACGTTGCCATATCTTATGGCATTAAACTCCAAGTTCTACGAAATAAACCATGGTGAAGAGTGCCAACATAGAGCTCTCATATTGTTAACCTTCTAGTCTGAGAGTAGACTCTAGCGCCACCCATTGTGTGAAAGGCCGCAGTCAATAGCCGCCCAAAAGTATGTAGAAATATAGAAATGGAAACTCAAAATCAAGCATCACAGGAGGTGAAGCTACAGTGTTTTAACAGATGACATGGTGGCGCCAAGTAGGAAGAGCCCTAACTTATTTCCTAAAACAACAAATGCAAAAAGATGAAATGACAAAATGCCTATGTTGAATTGAATAGACTTTGAGGTCCATCAAAGTACAAAGAGGAGTTAATATCCAGCTTAACTACAATGTTAGACAACTTAGCCACCGAGATATGTTGCATTGTGATGGAGTTAGTGATGTTCTTTCATGGTATCGACTTTGCTAGGGTTAAGGTGTAAAAACTATGGTGTCGGTTTTGATGAGTTAGGAATGGGGTTTTATACATTTTGACTGTAATTTGGGTGGATTTTGTAATGTTTTGTAATAAGTTGGTGACATTATGTAAAAAAATATGAAAATCTTTTAAATGCCAACATATGGGATGTCATTTTCAAAAATGAGCCTTTAGGGGCTTAATTTTTGGCATCAATTATGCCTCAAATTTAGGGATATGTCTTTTGGAGGGGTAGTTGACTGGAGGCTAAGTTTTAGGCATGATTTAGGCCTTTGATGTGGGGGTGATCTATCTGCTTTGAGGGAAACTTTTGGAGGGAGATCTTATTTTTGAGATTAGCCTTAAGGGATACATAACTAAACTTGTACTTCATAGTTAGGGGTTCAGAATTTAGAGAGGAGGTGCTTTCAGTGAACTACTTGTTCCTGTAGACCTTTTTTATGCATTTTGTATCCATTGGGTTGCAGTTTTTGGAGAGAAGGCATATAGTGAACTTTTTGTTCCTAGATGTTTTGGAGTTCATTTTGTAATCTATTCTGTCAGATTTTGGTGTGAAACAAAGCAAATTTTTCATTGGTTCATACATTTGGAGTTTTCATTCTATGATCCTATTTTCATCTTTCTTTGCAAGTGTTATTTTTCAAAACCTTGTATGGAAAATGTATGTTTGCTGATCATTTGAGCTATTTGTGGTTTAACCATAGTAGTGGAATCTATTAGCCTATATGTTGAACAGGGATTCAAAGTGTTAAGCCTTTGATACATGAGTTGTAATTATTTTTTAATCTTTCAATCAATAGTCCGAATTCATTCTTGGTTTATCACCCCATTTCCCATTCAGTTTTAGATCGTCTTCCCTTTTCCCACTAAGTTACCAATTAGGAGGTGATATCCCAAATCAAATAGGAACTGACCTAGAATCTGGAGATTCCTTCTCAATCATAGTCCACCCATAGCTAGAGAAGGTTTCCATTGTTAGGATAGAATACCTATTAAGCCCCAATGCCTGAGTTGGGGTGGTAATTCTAAACCTGAACAGTTTTTGGCATGCCCAGTGGGACTGAAGGTCATAGAATTCACAGTCCTTACTAGTTTTGATATGCATCCAGCAGGTTGCATGCCTCTTTAAAGTCAATGTTATGCATATCTGGCGACTCTACAGTTATATCTACTGGGTTTATGCAGATTTAGTGCATAAGATGGATTACTATCCTCCATTTTATGAAGATGTTTCTGCATGTTCTCAATATCAACCATATCAGTACGACCCTATTACTATTTTTGTTCCAAAATTTGAAGGACAAAATTCATCTCATGTTTATCACCCTCCAGCCCAGCAGCAAGTTTCTTGGCAGCATGCATACCAACATCCACAAAGGAGTTTCTTTGATGATTCTCAGAATTATCCCCAGCATGTTCCAAAAATGAGCCTTGATGATATTCTGAATAAATTTCAAGAACAAATGAGATCTGTGGAGAAAGAGAAAGAGTATGGCATGCATTAAGAGGAGTTATTTTATCAAGCTCATATACACCAGCAAGAGATGGAGGCTCAAAGGTATGAGCAGGGGTTGTTTGCCAAGAAATTTGCATTTAAAGAGGAACATATGAGGCAGTTAATGATAAGATTAAAGGAGCTAGAAGCTCAAGCAGCTTCCTGTACCCTTAGTCAGCCTATGATCAAAGAAGGATCCAAGCCAAAGATTCCAAGTTATAAGCCTATAGAAGAAACAAGACATCCCATACAAGAGCCCCTGAGTGAGCATGGTCAACCAGCCCACTTTGGTGATCCTCAATCTGAAATATGTTGTGTAGTTGAGCCAGATAACCAAGATACCAAGTTTCCATGGAAGCCCTCATGGACTAAGCACCCTGGCTTCTAGATGGCAAATATTATCAAGGTGGTTCCATGTTAGTCATCTCCAGAACAGGGAGCTGAAAAGGAGGTTATTCGTTCAAATCTGATAGAACAAGAGGTATTGGATTCAGTAGCAGATCTGCCTGCATATTCTGAGATGAATAGTGAACAAATTGCATCATTGGCTACAAGAGACTCTTTTGAGAAAGAAGAGATTGTTACACTTTTCTTTGAGGAGTTACCCTTTTTTGTAGATCAAGAGAAAGAAGAGGAGACTCTAGTCACTTCAGCACAACAAAGTGTTCATGATAAAGAGGCTGATCAAAGCTTAGAGAATGATTTTGATAACATTATTGTAGATTTCCGTGAAAGCTTTAAATATCAGATTTTGTGCCTATTCAAAGGTGCTCTATGTTGGAGGACACTCTTTCTAATAATTATGTGTAGGAATGCAAGCTGAAACCAAGTGCTTCTGATTTCCAGGAGATTAGTAGTTTTGATAAGCTCCTAGCTGACTTGACAGAAGATGATGGTGTTTTGACCATGGAGGAGGAATTGACATGGATGTCAATAATGAAAGATAATCATGAGGAACCAGAAGGAAGCAAATAATCCAACAACATAAAACTAGAGTTTATCATCTCTAGAGGCTGCCCCATCAGACATCTTTCCAGAATGGGGTATGTTCCTAAGATTCCAATTATAGAGAAACATATCCAGCATGATTGTTCACCTCAAATCTGCATTGATATTGATCAAATCCAAGAGGTATGTGGTCTAGTCTTTCACTTTCAGGATATGCTTCAAGAGTTTCAGATCCTCCAAGTTTTATTGCATATTTTTTCAATTGCCTATATGCTATTGGAATTATATTGGAATGATGTACTGAGAGGGGAGGGGTGAATCAGTACCTCTAAATTTTTTTCTTGGTTAGCCCATTAACCCTTAATCATCAGTTTGTAAAGTATCTTATCTAACTGTTCATCTTTCTTTATGTATATGCAATCATATCATAAATTCTTTAATATGTAACTATAAAAGAAACATTCATGAAAATAGATAACACATAACACAAGATATGATATCACAAAAAACTCATGTTAGGAAGTAAAAACTACGGTGGGGATTGTTACCCACAAGACTTCACTATCTGCAGATAAGAAGGGGCCGGTTAAGGCTTACAATTGGTCACTTCTAATGACCTACCCTATTAGGAGTATTACAGTGGAGACCTGTTAAGATCTACTTCATTTGAAGCTTTAGCAACACTGTTAAGTGTGCACTCTATTAAGAGATTTGTAAACAACATTTAAGTCCACCTTCTACAAAAGGATTTTAGATGTGATGCACTTGTTAGAATGTAACTACATAAGTCTTTGATCTGATGATGTATGCAATCTCTAATTGCTGATAACAGATCCTATAAAGCTTCATATATATAAGTAATCATCCTTCCATGATTGAATAATACCTTTATCTACTCGTCAGTAGCCTCTGTGTGTTCTTGACAACTGATGTGATCTGTTTCTGAACTTTGCATGAAGTCTGCCTTCTGCTCCTTAGATGCTCTTCATGGCTATCAATAATAATTAATTCATATTTCATAATTGATTTGAACATCTATTTATACTAGATTTTGGCTCAATTCTTGATTCACGCTTCGCAAGTTAACTCTAGATCTAAGGTTTACAACTTGACCTTGATCTTTAGTTAGATATGTTTTAGATCTATTAGGATGCTTTAAAACATTTACATAAAGCTTGCTTGACCTTTAAGTTATGATTTAAAACAAATTAAAACCCTATAAATCAAATTATATTGCTTTATCTGACGTGTAAAACTCAGATCCACTATTTGCGGGTTTTCTAATTGACTGTCAGTTCTGACGGTCGATTTTCTTTGTTGTCGATGTTCCTTTCTTGAACTAGTCATCAGGTATGCCTTTTCTGTTCCTATCTATTTTGTTCTCAAAACTATGTCGTCGGTGATGTTCTCAATGTTATGATATTGACCCGTTGGTGATGTCCTGTTCACTTCATCGGTGCAACACTTGTTAGTGTTCGTTGGTCAATTCCATACTTAGCATTTTTCATGACCTCTGTGTTTTTTAGGGTGTGCTCATAGATTGTCAGTTCTTGTAGTCCGATGATAATGCTTGTACCGATGATCTCTGTCGATGTTTTTCACTAAGTGTACTAATGGCAAAATTAATGTCATCAATCTCCCCCTTTGACATTAGTATCAAAAACATTGATATGTGCAACATACTGAGTTTATTGGTATGTACACCTGTGTATACTCCTTTCTTAGTCATTTGAATGACTCCCCCTATGTATATGTTGGTAAGTGTAAGTATATATACATATCCTTATGTACTTTTCTTTTTGATATATATTTGTACATAACTTTATCTATATCTGTTCCTTTTGTACATACAATATACATTTCTTTCCTCCTTTTTTTGATTCTAAAGGCAAAGGTACTTACAGCTTGCCAAAAAAATTGGAATGGGAGGACTTGATCTCCTGCATCATCTTTTCCCATTTTTCTTTTAGCATTTCTAGAGCCATGTGCTACAGTGAGATCCGTACATGTATATCATAGATGTTGTCTACTACATACATCTCGAGGGTTGCAATAAGATTTATTGCATCAGAAATATGTTGCTGTAGTATAGTAATATTAGGCAGAATGTGTGCCTGTAGTTCGCTAATCTCACCTCTTAGTTGTGTTTTAGCATCCCATATTTCTTTCCTTAGCTTGTTAGCCTCTATGACCTTGTCATGATGTGCCTTTATACTATATGTATGTGAGGTTAGGCTTTGTGCACTGGTTGTGACATTAGAATCTATCTCTACTAGCTTGTCACTATTTTCTTTTGTATAATTTTCAAGCGTGCACATATTTTGAAGTAAGGTGATTTCTTCAGCAATCATTGGCTCTAATTGATCAATTAGTTCAGAGAGTTTTACCTTGTTCAATGCCACTTCTTGGCTGATTTTATCAATTAATTTGTATTGATACTTCTTTTCTGCTTGTTCTTCTATAGCTTGTTCTGCATCTATATTTTGCTCTGTGATTGCGTCGGTAAGAACATCAATTTGTTCCTTAACTGTAGTATTTGCTTCAAGGTTTAGCTCAGGAACAAGTTGTTGGAGAATATCTCTTGCCTTTTCAATTGCCATTGTTTCTCTATGTTCTTGTATCATTTTCTTTTGAATGGCTTTCCTTTGACATAGCACTCCAAACTCTTGAAGTTTATCACTGTCCAAAGTGGTAATATCCTAGTTTGGAACTTCTATCACTTCATCTAGTGTAACAGCCAAGATGTCTTTCTTTACTATTTTCTTCTTCTTCTTCTTTGGCTGTGTGGTAGTTTTATGTACTATCATCTATAGAGCATGAGATTGGGTTGATTTTGTAGGTGAGGGTCGAGAAGATGTGGCATTCTTTTGAATTTGTTCTGAGGTCACCTACAGGTTTGTTGAAGATGTCTCCTCATTTAACTTGGGTGAATCAACAGAGGTATGTTCTTTAAGTTTTATGCCTTCATCTTGTTTGACATCTTCACTTTTATCCTTTTCTTCACCCTTTCTCAGTGTGTCCTATGTTTTATTATTAGGTTCTTTGTCTTGTTCTTTTAACACTTCTTGCTGATTATCAGTTGCATCCTTTATTTATGTATCTGTTGCCTATTGAGGGTTGGATACAATTGTATTTTCATTTGTATCCATCTCCTTGGGTACATTATCAGCTTTCTCAGATGATTTTTCCTAACTTGACTGAATATCAATAGCATCTATTAAAATAGTCATGTTTGTAGATGTATTGACTATTGCAGTGTCAGTAGCTGTATTCTGTCCGTCGTTATTTCCCTTTGGAGTATTTATGTCTTTATCTTTTTTAATTCCTTCTGTAGGGTATTGTCCTGTTGTGTCATTGACAATGTTGTCCAGCCAAGATTCATCATTTATATCATTAGTTAAGTTACCTTTTATAGACAATTCTTCTTTGGTAACTTCTTCATCTTCTAAATTGATGTGTATTTGACTTGCTGGTATTTGATCATCTTCACCGTCTTTTGGCTAGTCTTCATCTATAATGTCAATCTATTTTTGGCTTGTTATTTGTACTTCTTCACTGTCTAACTCAGCTGTTGAGTTATCTCTCTGATTGACAATTCCTTTCTCATAACTACTCTTCTCATCAGGGTTGACTATCTTACTCCATGTATCATGCGTTTCTTGTTCTAGCTCTATAAGCTTCTCTTCAAGAAATTTATAAGCTCTCAACTTGGGTGAGAAACTTTTCTCATGTTTCTCCATGATTTCATTGATTTCTTCTATTTTTGATTTAGGAGGCATAAGAGAAACCAGTACTTTTTCTCTTATCCTTTTCTCCTCATGAAGTGCAAAAGTGAATCTAGAAGATATTCTATTTAATAGTTCCTGTGGTACATCACGTGTAGTGAATCACAGTGGGATATAATAGTGTCTGCACATTTTAGCAATAAGTGCATCTTTGATCTTATTCTATTGTACAGAATCCCATCTTAACCATTTCCTAATATTAGGATGTCCAATATATGTAGCCTCAGAAATATACTTACATATTTCATCAATGTTTTCAGTGGGTGATGTATCCTTTGTCGTTTCCTCTACTTTTGCAACATCAGGTTCATCCATAGTCGAGTGTTCTAAATCCTCATATGTCTGAACAAATTTCTTCCTTTTGGTAGGTTCCCTAGCTGGTTGTTTTTCCATTGTTGTGTCAGGTTTCCTTTTATACACCTTTCCTTTTACCATTTGAGAAGGAATTGCATCCCGTGGTGTTTTTCTTCTTGTTCTTGACTTCTTAGGTGGAGAAGGAAGTAGTGAATCAGACTCTTATTCCTCTGATTCATTTTTCTATGCTATATCACTGATGGGAAATGGGTCCTCGATGTTTTCCTCCTTACCCTCTTGTTCCTCTTCACCCTCTCTTTCTTCTTCTTTGCTTGAAGATATATTCAAGTTCTTTTTCAAATTCTTCACCATTCTTTTTGACTATTTTACAACCTTCTTGACAACAAGATTTGTTTTAAGCTTCTATTTGGCCTCTTCATAGGTACCAAATCTTAGTAGCTTGTTGTCTACTGGCTCATTTAATAGTGCCTCAATGCACTCATTGGCTAATCCTATTTTGATTTCATAGTCCAATTTTGAAAGCCATGATTTTCTTGGTACTACTGCTTGTATGTATGTGAAATCAGTATCTACCATGAAAC
>MU226208.1:1190917-1221489 GCA_018584345.1 Thuja plicata
GAGGGGAGGGGTGAATCAGTACCTCTAAAACTTTTTCTTGGTTAGCCCATTAACCCTTAATCATCAGTTTGTAAATTATCTTATCTAACTATTCATCTTTCTTTATGTATATGCAATCATATCATAAATTATTTAATATGTAACTATAAAAGAAACATTCATGAAAATAGATAACACATAACACAAGATATGATATCACAGAAAACTCCTGTTAGGAAGTAAAAACTGCGGTGGGGATTGTTACCCACAAGAATTCACTATCTGAAAATAAGAAGGGGCCAGTTAAGGCTTACAATTGGTCACTTTTGATGACCTACCCTATTAGGAGTATTACAGTGGAGACCTGTTAAGATCTACTTTGTTTGAAGCTTTAGCAACACTGTTAAGTGTGCACTCTGTTAAGAGATTTGTAAAGAACGGTTAAGTACACCTTCTACAAAAGGATTTTAGATGTAATGCACTTGTTAGAATGAAACTACACAAGTCTTTGATCTGATGATGTATGCAATCTCTAATTGCTGATAAAAGATCCTATAAAGCTTCATATATATAAGTAATTGTCCTTCCATGATTGAATAATACCTTTATCTGCTTGTCGGTAGCCTCTGTGTGTTCTTGACAACTGATGTGATATGTTTCTAAACTTTGCATGAATTATTCCTTCTGCTCCTTAGATGCTCTTCATAGCTATCAACAACAATGAATTCATATTTCACAATTGATTTGAACATCTATTTATACTAGATTTTGGCTCAATTCTTGATTCACGCTTCGCAAGTTAACTCTAGATCCAAGGTTTACAACTTGACCTTGATCTTTAGTTAGATATGTTTTAGATCCATCAGGATGCTTTAAAACATTTACATAAAGCTTGCTTGACCCTTAAGTTATGATTTAAAACAAAGAAAAACTCTATAAATAGAATTACATTGCTTTATCTGACGTGTAAAACTTAGATCCAAAATTTGCGGGTTTTCTAACTGACTGTCGGTTCTGACGGTCGATTTTCTTTGTCTTCAGTGTTCCTTTCTTGAACTGGTCGTTAGGTATGCCTTTTCTGTTCCTGTCTATTTTTTTCTCAAAACTGTGTCATCGGTGATGTTCTCAATGTTATGATATTGACCCGTTGGTGATGTCTTGTTCACTTCATCGATGCAACGCTTGTTAGTGTTCATCGGTCAATTCCAGAATTAGCATTTTTCATGACCTCTGTGTTCTGTTGGGTATGCTCATAGATTTTCAGTTCTTGTAGTCTACCAGTAGTGCTTGTACTGATGATCTATGTTGATGTTTTTCACTAAGTGTACTAATGGCAAAATTAATTTCATCATATGCATGCATCTCATCCGCTGTTGGTAAGAAAAGGCAAATATTTTAATGAACCAGTAAATGGTTTTGTTTAGCAGAGTTTGTGGCCTTCTAGGTTAGGGTAGGTTAGTTTTCTAGTTTTCCTAAGTGTTGTCAAGCATAATTAGGTCAGTTTTAGTTTTAGTTTTACTAGTTTTCAATATGTCTTCAAGTTTGCAAGGTCTTCCAAGGTTGCTGTCCAAATCTGCAAATACAAGGAAATCATTCCTCAATGATCAAGAATACATTTACAATTTGTGATAATGAAGTTTTACTTCACTATCACAAATCATAAACATACACGCAATCATTGGGAAATAGTTTTCTTATATCCACAGATTAGGTTTAGGGTTTTCGTAGGTGATCAACAGACTCAATGCCCAATGGACTATTTTAGGCTACTGGTCCGAATGTCAAGCAGGTAGACATCCATCAGAGGTCGCCAGAATTATTACCCAAATTTTTACATATGGGATAGTGATAAGAAAATAGTAAAAAATTTGCATAAAGATACATCTTTTAGATATTACTGCTCAACCAATGCAAAAGAAATACATTGCTATTATATTCATATTATCAGACTATATTTGTACTCTAAGTTTTGATCAAATTCACACTTTCAGATTCATAAACGATCATTACATTGTGCATTCATATTGAATGTATTAGACAAGTGTTCCTTCAAGGCCACATCTTGCATACTAAAACTCAAAGGACATTTGCAGAAAAGAAAGTAAAAGAGAAGCATGATGAATTCTAGGGTCTATGTATTGCCTTTAAGAGGTCTTCTAGTTTCTAGAGTTGTTCATCTGCATCATCTGAAGTCTTCATGTCCTTGGTCTTGTCTCTGTCTATCTGCATCCTAGGTTTTCTATTGGTCCTGTTTCCTACAACATCATGGTGAAAAAGATGTTAGATCCAATTGGATCTAAGCAATACATAAAAGCCTAAAAGACACCATGCATCAGTCAAACTTCCTGAACTGCATATTAACTGATGATATCAATGTAATAGAAAGGTATGCATTTACATTGATAGAATAATAATATAAAAAAGACATATATTTATGAAATCCTTTGCTGTATTTAAAAGTTGTTCATGGGTGTCACGAGCCCATGCTCGAACCTCATGAACATGTGCAAACATTCAAACGGTGCAGCAAAATAAGTTATGTGTGTATGCAAGAGATGTAATGGTATGCATATTCAACATTAATGTGCAAGAAAATGACTGAACTATAGTGATATCAATGTGAGTTGTGTGCATATGAAATGCAGTACATAACAAGTTGCTACAGGGTGCATACATGATATTAAAGATTTCAACACTATGGATGCTGATATGCAGATGTCAAAAGAGAAAACAATATTATCAAATACTGTTATGAAATATGCATAATAGAAAATAATGATCAAATAACAGAGTGTATATGCAGGATGAATGGAAATTAATGTTGTCACAGTACATGATGCCTCTGGATAAAAAAGGAGAATCAATCCACAAAAACATCTACTGCTGAAAATAATGAAAAGACAGTGTGCATATTAAACAATGATATCTTTTGTGCATATGTTCATAAGAATATAACAGAACAGGGTGTATCTATGTTATTGTTCTAAAAATAACTATGAAAGTTAATGATGCTGTGGTGGTTCATATTGCTAAGAATAGTGTACCCGTGTGCCTAATATGAAATTGAAGTAATGTTTTATGCAGGGTATTGAGCTAACAATCTTATTCTGGTGTATTGAAATGACAGTGCCATCAATTGTAATGTTGTTATCAAATACGGTAAAAGATGTTATGCATATTCAAGAGGTGAACATGAAGACAAAAATATCAACTCAAAGGAGGGCGCAAATAGTGGTTATTCAGGCATAATGGTTGAAGACATCAGAGTTTCAAATGAAGACATCAAATATAGACACCATGGCAGCCGACAAATTCCTCATTAATGAACAAGATACATCAACATACATAGAGCTCATCTCTTAGAGATACAACAGACAACCTATGGCAACATTCTAAGCATGAAGCATGAAGATAAATGTAGTCAACTAATGGAGAAAATAGAGTAAAGTAGTGATAAATCCCAGAATCATTTTACTACATTCAGTAGAGCTGATACAAAGTGGAGTTCACCTCTCGATGACCACAAATAACATAAAAATGGGGTTAAATCAAGGTAAAATTTACAGAAGTCAACAAAATGTAGAGATGACACTACATCAACAACAATGATGGTAGTATAATCACTTAAAAGCCACAGTGAAGGCCGAGTTCTTTCATACAAATAACTCACTACTTTAAAAGAGGACATCATACTTTCAAAAGGATATAGAATCTAAATGCAAGGAAGTGAAGGAATCAACTTATCTTTAGGATAGCTCTAGTTCCATTGCATAAGAGTGCCATGATTTAAAGTGAGATGGAATCCAAGTCCCAAAGTGCAGACTGTGGATAAAACCCAAATACAGCGACAACATGCCAAGTCAAGCCACGGTTTAAAGAGCCCCAGATCTTTACTACAACAAGTGACTTCAAGAAAGGTGAAGAAGACTCCAGTTTGTGGAGAGACCAAAGTTTATAGAGAAGAAATGCCTAGAACGTCACCATATCTTATGGAATTAAACTCCAAGTTGTACGAAATAAACCACGGTGAAGAGTGCCAACATAGAGCTCTCAGATTGTTAACCTTCTAGTCTGAGAGTAGACTCCAGCGCCACCCATTGTGTGAAAGGCCATAGTCAATAGCCGCCCAAAAGCATGTAGAAATACAGAGCTGGAAACTCAAACTCAAGCATCATAGGAGGTGAAGCTATAGTGTTTTAACATATGACATGGTGGCGCCAAGCAGGAAGAACCCTAACTTATTTCCTCAAACAACAAATGCAAAAAGATTAAATGACAAAATGCCTATGTTGAATTGAATAGACTTTGAGGTCCATCAAAGTACGAAGAGGAGTTAATAGCTAGCTTAACTGCAGTGTTAGACAACTTAGCCACCGAGATATGTTGCATTGTGATGGAGTTAGTGATGTTCTTTCATGGTATCGGCTTTGCTAGGGTTAAGGTGTAAAAACTATGGTGTCAATTTTGATGAGTTTGGAATGGGGTTTTATGCATTTTGACTATAATTTGGGTGGATACTGTAATTTTTTGTAATAAGTTGGTGACATTATGTAAAAAAAGATGAAAATATTTTAAATGCCAACATAGGGGATGTCATTTTAAAAAATGAGCCTTTAGGGGCTTAATTTTTGGCATCAATTATGCCTCAAATTTAGGGATATGTCTTTTGGAGGGGTAGTTGATTGGCGGCTAAGTTTTAGGCGTGATTTAGGCCTTTGATGTGGGGGCGATCTATCTGTTTTGAGGGAAACTTTTGGAGGGAGATCTTATTTTTGAGATTAGCCTTTAGGGCTATATAATTGAGCTTGTACTTCATAGTTAGGGGTTCATAATTTAGAGAGGAGGTGCTTTCAGTGAACTATTTGTTCCTGTAGACCTTTTTTATGCATTTTGTATTCGTTGGGTTGCATTTTTTGGAGAGAAGGCATATAGTGAAATTTTTGTTCCTAGATGTTTTTGAGTTCATTTTGTAATCCATTCTGTCAGATTTTGGTGTTAAATAAAGAAGATTTTTCATTGGCTCATACATTTGGAGTTTTCATTCTATGATCTTGTTTTCATCTTTCTTTGCAAGTGTTATTTTTCAAAACCTTGTATGGAAAATGTATGTTTGCTAATCATTTGACCTATTTGTAGTTTAACCCTAGTAGTAAAATCTATTAGCCTATATGTTGAATACGGATTTGAAGTGTTAAGCCTTTAATATATGAGTTGCAGTTACTGTTTTATCTTTCCATCAAAAGTCTGAATTCATTCTTGGTGTATCACCCCATTTCCCATTCAGTTTTAGATCCTTCTTCCCTTTTCCCATTAAGTTACCAATCAGGAGGTGATATCCCAAATCAGATAGGAACCGACCTAGAATCTAGAGACTCATTCTCAATCATAGTCCACCCACAGCTAGAGAAGGTTTCCATTGTTAGGATAGAACACCTATAAAGACACAATGCCTGAGTTGGGGTGGTAATTCTAAACCTGAATAGTTATAAAAACTTACTTAATTGTTAAATTGATATGGATATGGTATTTAATTGTTTACTTTATCAAGGCCCCTTTTTAAAAATTGTCCACCTAGAGTGTTGAATTGGAAAACCCTAATTAAAATTTCTCCGCTGACTCGAGGATTAGCCATGTGTTCGTATCTCATTCATCCAAAGTGTAAACAATTTAGAAGAAGACCAATGTTTCATCTATTGGTTCCTTCATTAATTTCATTGTCAATTTTCTAAAACCTTCAACCACTCAACTCTTGCATAAGCATTCACATTGTAAAAAATTTAAAAACTATACATAATGCTCTTCATTTTTTTATACCCTTATTGACTATTTACACCGTCATGGTTTGTATTCTTTATGTATTATCCTTGTTCAATTCTGCTACAGTTATGAACACTGAAATTGAAACTGTATAATATATAAATCGAAATGAAAGTGAAAACATATAAATCTAGGGTTATATAAATATAACGGTAGAGAATATATATATATATATATATATATATATATATATATATATATATATGTATATGTATGTATGTATGTATGTATGTATGTATGTAGGGGAAGCAGGGCCAGAACGTGCACACCCCAACTTCAAATGTCGAAAATATCAATTCTAATAAGATCCTATTTTACAATGCAACCTCTGACATGTAATGTGATGATTGGGCCAAGGTGTGAACAATTTGAACAACCCTCAACAATTTAAGTGTTATAAATCACATGCAAGCAACCTTTCATTGATATATGTCATTCTTAGAAACAAATAAATTATTCATTGTGTTACTCCAATTGCACATTGAAGTTGTCATTAGTTATCAAGCAGACATAATAGACAGTCGGTGACATGAGCATAACAGACTATCTTGAGCACAGACAACACCGAGCTACATAAGCATAACTAAATGCCAGTATAACCGAGATACACAGTATACACTGAGCACAGAGGAAGAACATTAACCGAGTGGAACAAAGTCCACATAAAAGTTTGTTACGACACAGTAATCTAAGTAACAACTTTTGAGCTGACCTAAATAACGATATACATGATCGAGGAGGATATTAATTATGGATTTCTAGCATTTATTGTTTATGTCTCCTATGTTTATTTGATCAATGTAAATTTAGTAACTGTTGATCTTAGGGTAAGGGTGTAAATGTTGAACCCTAATTAGGTCATATCATTTGATATATAATTGTATAGATGTCAATTATGTAAAATGTGATATTGATCAAGAAATGATCAAGTAACCACCATACTAAAGACATTAGAGATCAGACAAGGGATTCAAGGACAGAGACCACATTGCAATATTTAGTTTTCAGAACTAAGGCAAGGCTACCGAGCAGAAAAGATAAAAAGGTACTATCATTCAAATTGAGGTGATATGTTTATATGAAATTAATGGATCTGTATCAACAATTTTGAGATTGTATATATTTCAGGTCAACTTTCTGTTACTCTCTAACAATTGTAATAGATACTTAAATCTCTTTAAAGAGTAGACTTAACAGTATTTTTTTAAATCTCTTAATCGAGTGCACAGATAGATTGTGTTGCTAAATCCTCCCACAAGGTAGATCTAGTTGATCTTTTTGTTACTCTTAACAGGGTAAGATCATCAGAAGTGATAATTTTGTAAAGCTTTAACAAGCTACCTTTATTACTGTAGTAGTGAAGTTTTGTGGGTCTCATCCCTACTTTAGTTTTTACCTTCTAACAGGGGTTTTCTCTGATACCAAAATATTAGTGTCAAGAGTACTTAATTGTTTGTATGTATTATTTTTATTTTACATGCATTTACATTTCGGTATTGATACTATATGCTTGGATTAAACAATCTACTCAGTCATTTAATATAGTACAATGAATGTAAATATTTGTCTAAAAGCTTTTAAGGGTACTAATTCACCCCTCCCCTCTTAGTACAAATCCTTTCTATTATCTTAACATCGGGCCAACAATTGGTATCAGAGCGTATTCTCTTATTTTGAAGTTTTAACAACTGAAGAGAAAAGATCTTACAATGGAGAGGTATACATTTGACAAAACTATTGATAATCAGAAGTTACAACTGCAAATTTATGTCAAACATTTCAAGGAAGCCAAAGAGAAACTTAGGGAGATGCTGATTAAAAGAAAGGACATGACACTTCTCTATCGAGAGATTGATTATCATGAAGAAGAGATTCATGACCCATTTGACACATCTAGATCTGAATTTGGTAGTATATATGATGCATCTGAAGGAATCATATCAAACCTAACTAAGAGCAATCAAAAAATTACTGAACAAGTGAAAGCAGTATATATTTGACAAGATACACAAATGGTTAGAATGGTTGAAGTCTTGAATGATGCAAAGAAGGTTGAACAAGATTGAAACATGGTTTTTGATGAAAAAAGACAAATGTTTGAAAATTTACAAGAGAAAGAAACTGAGATATCTAGACTTATTGAAAACTACTTTGAGATCACCAATCAAGTGGTTTCTATGAATCATGAGGCTAACTGCGTGAATAATGAACTTGCAAAAAGAATAGATGACATTGGTGTATTGAAAGAAAAAAATGAGAAACTGAGAAATGAAGTCAAGATGTTACAACAACATGATGAAGTGATTAAGAGATCTGAAGAAAGCACTAAAAGAATGGATGAATTTCTGAACCATCAAAGAAGACTAAATAACAATACCAAATTAGGGTAAATCGAGTAAGCTGAATTGTCGAATCAAGCTAAACAAAGGAATGTCTACTCAAATCCTAAGTTGAAGAAGCCCTCTTTCCCTCACTGTGGAAAACTAGGCCACACATCAAATGTTTGCAGGAGCAAAACAAAAGGTATTCCTAGAAACCCTCCTAAATTTAATTGCATTTTCTATAACTGTAATAAGCATGGACATTAGGAACATGAGTGTAGATACAAGTTGAAAAAACCATAGAAGAAACCATACATGGATAAATACTATCAAAATTGCAACATGAATGGTCACACAACTGAAACATGCAGAAAGAACACAAAGCGGATTTGGAAGCCTAAAGGACAAGAATTGGTAAAACAACTGAGAAGACAAGGCAATGCTTATACATGGGATTAAAACACTTGGAGCAATTGTGAATCATGTGGAAAATCTATGGATATAGCAGCAAACTGTATGAGACTATGGCGAATCAAATCTAGGAATTGGTCAAACTCTAGCATGGCATGTTCTCACTGTCAGAAAGTCGGTCACTTAAGAAGAGACTTTGCAGACCAAATAAACACTTATGGGAATGGGAATACAATTGATGAAATTGTGAGGATCATAAATCAAATGTGGAGAAGAGCATCAAATGATAATGCATTACCAAGTACAACAGTCATTGACACCTCATCCAATGGGTTAGGTGGCTCCAACATCTCAAACTAAGCAATACAAGTAGGTATGGAACTATATCTTACATCAATTCCTATATTTATTGCACATATGCCAAATCAGCATGAATAAATATGCACTATGGCATTTCATATTTGATTACTATGATCTAGTCTATTCGGTTAATATGTACCAAGTTTAAACCATCAGTCGGTGAAAATGTGATGAGACAACTGAGTTGTTATGACAACTGAACATTTGTACCATTTACTGAGCTAAAACATTGATAGTGTTAATCGAGCTTATTGTTTGTTCACCAAGTAGTTGGTGAATCTCATTTAATGCACCACCCTAAGATATTTTCTATAAATTTGGTTGATGTGAGCTCATTTTCTCACAATGCGATCACAAAGCTTAATAGAGGACAAAGATAAAAATGCAACAAATGTTATTCAAGTATTCTATAGAGATTTCAACGCATTTTGAGATACATAGGTCAGTTATTGTGCATTCTGAACTCATTGAGTCAATTGATCATCATTTTACGGAAGTCCTAAATATTCAAAACCATGGCATCTTCATCCTACACAAAGAAAGCTAAGATGGTCAAGGACAAAAAGGTTGTTCTGATCAAGAACTCCACCTACACAGAACCTAACTACAAGATCCATCCACAAGTCGCAACACAACCGGATAATCAAGACACATTTTCGTCTATTCTGCCTAGGGTTTTGTTAGTGCAAGACGTGCATGCATATATCCACTGCAATATTAGAGAAATCAGATATTTTAAGCTTATGTCTACTTATCAAACAATTTGCACAGACAGAAAGATGAAGGAAGACCACAAACACTTAGAGGTTAAAGGGTTAACTTGTGCCCTAGATTTCCTGAAGGTCT
This sequence comes from Thuja plicata, assembly GCA_018584345.1. Lineage (NCBI taxonomy): Eukaryota > Viridiplantae > Streptophyta > Pinopsida > Cupressales > Cupressaceae > Thuja > Thuja plicata. The sequence goes on from MU226208.1 coordinate 1,200,652, forward strand.
TTAGGAATGAGTGGATCCGCATTGCACGTAGCTGAGTACATGATGGAAATATATGGCTGGATGAACCTAAACAGATAACCATGGATGTCATTCATGCAGTTACAGGATATCCAATATGCGACAAAGCCAAATCCCTAAGACACCTACCGAGAACTAAGTTAGAGAAGCTTACATTAGCTGAGTGGGATGGTAGAGGCTTGAAGGTCAACTGCATCAAGGATGTTGAATAGAGATTCGGTGCTTATGCAATTTGGTATAAGATATTTCAATCTAGCAGGACTAACATCATATCATGTGGAGCTATGGATATAGCTTACAAGATAGTGAAGAAGGGTCTACAATTTGATCTGTTTGAGCTATTGTAGAAGCAATTTGAGGAGAATATGAGAACCATCAGGTCAATAAAGACAAACACATGTAAGTTTGGTTCCTTACTACTATACATATTATTCTACATGCAAAACTTCTTCACATCAATCGGTAAAGTTGAATGGAAGACAGATAAACCAGTTACCATACAAATAGATGAAATGATCACCAGTCTAGGTTAGAATTTTGAACTAGTAATGAATGAGTATTTTTCCAAGTTTAAAACTAGAATGGAAAAGAGATCCTAGATTCCACAGCCACTTGTAGATAAATACAAGGACAATTTGTTTTGTAGTAGATACAAATACAACATTGATAAAAGAAATAGATCTGAGGACTGCATGGCTACCTCCAATGGAGTATGAGTTAGATATTGATGTTTCCTCTGATGCAATTGAGAAATTACTGAATGAAATAGTTGACAAATTTTCCATGATATTTGGAACTTAAGATGAGGCAAAGAACCGTATACAAATTCAGTTACAGATACAACAATTGGGTCAGAAAAAGACCAAAATAGTAAAAACATTGAAAAGGAAACTTGCTATCATAGATGAGGACTTGGATAAATTTGATGATGAAATTGAGCAGCAGACCTCAGTCGGTCAAGAAGATGAACCAGATCATAACACTGATGCCACCGAATCAGATGAAACACCAGTAAAGGAAACAAAGGCCAAACATGAAAAAGGGATAAAGAATGAGTCTTCACCAAAGATGAGATCACAAAAACTAAAAGAAGATTCACCACCTTTGAAAAAAGGTGTAGCTAAAATAACCAAGCCATCACCAAAGTTCACTTACCATCAATGAAAATGAAGACTACAGGTCCAAGACCAAAGATTAGATATTTGAGGAAAAAAGATGACAAGGATGATTCTGATGATAATCCAGATCAATCTATTGATGAGATTGTAGAAGTAATCAAGACAACCAAACAATCAGAACATACTAAGCTACAAGCATTTGCTGATCTAACTACTGAGAACTAGAACAAACTTGAAGAAGCAATAATAGGTATGATGATAAACTTGAAACAAGTTCCAGTTGATTTTTCTACTTCTATAGCAACTAAGTTATATGATAGGATATCTGCAAGATGGATAAATGCTCTACAAACTGAGAAACAAATGAAAGAACCAACTCTCACATTTATTATGGCAGATTGCATAGTTGATCAGATACAAGATATCATGAAGAATTATGCAAAGCACTTTCCTAATAAACAAAGAACTCTGAATATTTTACAAGGAAATACGATGAAAATTGATGTTGAGAGAACCAAAATATGGAAGACACTGCTGAATCCATCTGAGGATAACCAGGATACTGAGAAGATAAACGATGTTGCATCTATTGGACCAAGTATAGAACCTATGAAAATTCATGATGCAAGAGTTGATAAAGTGTTAGATCATATTCCTGCACTCCTAACCAATTTAGGTCACCCAGATATCACAATAATTGATGTAACAGAAGGAGATCCAGATGAAAAGTCCAAAGAAGATGAGTTGATCAGTGCAACTGAGACTATTGATGAGCAAGATACATCACAGGTCACCTAAGATATTGCACCAAGACAGTTTCCTATGTTGGTTAAGGCAATAAAGATAGAAACCAAAGAAGAGAAAAATTCATACGAGAAAGTCACAAATACAAATGAAGACAAGGGTGAAGATCATGGTAAAGAGACCGAGCATAGTTGTGAAACCAAAAAAGATGATACCCAAAAAGATACTACTGATGCTACTGCAGAAGAAAAAGGTGAAGGTAACACTGAGATAACTGAAAAAATAGTAGAAACCTCTACTATCGACACAAGGTCCATTACTGAGGCACCTCACCAAATTCTCACATTGAGTATTGAGCAAGTAAAGTCAGAAACTGAGCAAAAGGCTCATCTTACTCTATCTCTATCACCATCTTCAAACAGTCAAGGTAAAAAGAAGAAGAAGAAGAAGAAGAAGAAAGGAAATAAGGATTTAGTTACCCTAGAAGAAATCATAGAGATTCCTGAATGGGATCCTAAGAACCTTGATGCTGAATCACTGAAGAAATATGGTTAACTTTGCACTAGAAAATCTGCACAAGACAAGCTTAGATTAAAAGCAAAGCGTGCACAAGTCCTAGAAAAGGAAAAGGATATCTTAATGTAAGTCATACCAGATATTAATATTGATGAACGAGCCACCATACTAGAACAACTTGAGCTGCTCACAAATGAAATTGATAATCCTGATATAGATGCCGAGCATAAACTAGAGGAAAGAGTAGAGAAGAAGATCCAATACAAAGTTATAGAGAAGATCAACCAAGTAGTGGTAGTACACAAGGTAACTCTATCAGAATTAGTAAAAGGTATAGAAATTATCATATCCAAAGCCATTAATACTCTATAATATTTATGCACGCTAGACCATTTCACTACCGAGATTAGTGAAAAACTCAAGAAAATAGATCAAGATCTACAGGCTAGAGCACAAAGTCTATTAACTGATCCAACTGCATTATAAAAAGATACTTCAGAACCAGTGGTTGAGACTGGACTTGAAGAAAGAAGAGGAAGCAACCTGAGAGAAAGTAATAGAGCTCTAGGCTACATTACTACAACATTTAGCAATGATGTAGAAACATGTGAATCTGGAAAAAAATCTCATTGCCACCCAGGATTTATCAGTAACAAAGAGCATATATGATATGCATGCCCAACTACAGTTAGAGCTACTCACACTCGAACACTTAAAGGAGGAATGGGATAAATTATTGGAAACTCTCAGGAGTGCCCATCCTAATATCATTATTTGCAAAAAGGGGGAAATGTATATATATATATGTACAATAAAGGAAAATACTACAATCAGATTGTTCATATACATATATTAAGTATATACATAGGGGGAGCATGTACAAAGGGGAAGTCATCATGTATAGTATATTATGTACAGTAACAAGTTTTTGATACTAATGCCAAAGGGGGAGAATATTACTCCAATTTCACATTGAAGTTGTCATTAGTTATCAAGAAGACATAATAGATAGTCGTTGACAGAGTCAACACAAGATAGTCAGTATTTATCATCGAAGTGCAGAGTTAACCAAGAGAACTGATCACATTCACAGTTAACCGAGTACAATGATACTCAAGTAAACAAACTATACCAAGCACAAATAACACTGAGCTACACAAGCATAACCGAATGCCGGTATAACTGAGATACACAGTATACACCAAGCACTGAGGAACAACATTAAGCGAGTGGAACAAAGTCCACATAAAATTTTGCTATGGCACAGTAATCTAAGTAACAAATTTTGAGCCAACCTAAATAACAGTTTGCATGATCGAGGAGGATATTAATTATGGATTTCCAGCATTTGTTGTTTATGTCTCCTATGTTTATTTGATCAATGTAAATTTTGTGACCATTGATCTTAGGGTAAGGATGTAAATGTTGAACCTTAATTAGGTCATATCATTTGATATATAATTGTATAGATGTCAATTTTGTAAAATGTGACGTTGATCAAGAAATGATCAAGTAGCTACCATACTACAGACATCAGAGATGAGAAAAGGGATTCAAGGACAAAGACCACATTGCAGTATTTAGTTTTCAGAACTAAGGCAAGGCTACCGAGCAGAACATAGAAAAAGGTACTATCATTCACATTGAGGTGATATGTTTTATATGAACTTAATGGATCTGTATCAACAATTTTGAGATTGTAGATATTTTAGATCAACTTTTTGTTACTCTCTAACAATTATAATAGATACTTAAATCTCTTTAAAGAGTAGACTTAACAATATTTTTGTAAATCTCTTAACCGAGTGCACACATAGATTGTGTTGCTAAATCCTCCCACAAGGTAGATCTAGCCGATATTTTTGTTACTCCTAAAAGGGTAAGACCATTATAAGTGATCATTTTGTAAAGCTTTAACTAGCTACCTTTATTACTGTAGTAGTGAAGTTTTGTGGGTCTCATCCCCACTTCAGTTTTTACCTTCTAACAGGGGTTTTCTCCGATACCAAAATACTAGTGTCAAGAGTTCTTAATTGTTTGTATGTATTATGTTTATTTTACATGCATTTAAATTTTAGTATTGACACTATATGCTTGGATTAAACAATCTACTCAGTCATTTAATATAGTACAGTGAATGTAAAGATTTGTCTAAAAGTTTTTAAGGGTGCTAATTCACCCCTCCCATCTTAGTACACATCCTTTCTATTATCTTAACATTGGCCAAAAATTGGTATCAGAGTGTATTCTCTTATTTTGAAGGTTTAACAGCTGAAGAGAAAAGATCTTACAATGGAGAGGTATAAACTTGACAAAACTATTGATAGTTAGAAGTTACAACTGCAGATTTATGTCAAACATTTCAAGGAAGCCAAAGAGAAACTCAGGGAGATGCTGATTAAAAGAAAGGACATGACACTTCTCTATCAAGAGATTGATTATCATGAAGAGGAGATTCATGACCCATTTGACACATCTAGATCTGAATATGGTAGTATATATGATGCATCTGAAGGAATCATATCAAAGCTAACTAAGAGCAATAAAAAACTTACTAAACAAGTGAAAGCAGTACATATTTGACAAGATACATAAATGGTTAGAATGGTTGAAGTGTTGAATGATGTAAACAAGGTTGAACAAGATAGAAACATGGTTGTTGATGAAAGAAGACAAATGAATGAAAATTTACAAGAGAAAGAAACTGAGATATCTAGACTTACTGAACACTACTTTGAGATCACCAATCAAGTGGTTGCTATGAATCATGAGGCTAACCACGTGAATACTCAACTTGCAAAAAGAATAGATGACATTGGTTTATTGAAAGAAGAAAATGAGAAACTGAGAAATGAATTCAAGATGTTACAACAACATAATGAAGTGATTAAGAGATCTGAAGAAAGCAGTAAAAGAATGGATGATTTTCTGAACCATCAAAGAAGACTAAATAACAATACCAGATTATGGTATAACGAGCAAGTTGAATCATCAAATCAAGCTAAACAAAGGAATGTCTACTCAAATCCTAAGCTGAAAAATCCCTCTTTCCCTCACCGTGGAAAACCAGGCCACACATCAAATGTTTGCAGGAGCAAACCAAAAGGTATTCCTAGAAACCCTCCTAAATTCAATGGCATTTTCTATAACTGTCATAAGGATGGACATTAGGCACATGAGTGTAGATCCAAGTTGAACAAAGCACAAAAGAAACCATACATGGATAAATATTGTCAAAATTGCAACATGAATGGTCACACAACTGAAGCATGCAGAAATAACACAAAGCAGATCTGGAAGCCTAAAGGACAAGAATCGGTAAAACAACCGAGAAGACAAGGCAATGCTTATACATGGGATTACAACACTTGGAGAAATTGTGAATCATGTGGAAAATCTGGACATATAGCAGCAAAATGTATGAGACTACGGTGAATCAGATCTAGGAATTGTTCAAACTCTAGCATGGCATGTTCTCACTGTTAGAAAGTTGGTCTCTTAAGCAAAGACTTTGCAGACCGAATAAACACTTATGGGAATGGCAGTACAATTGATGAAATTGTGAGGATCATAAATCAAATGTGGAGAAGAGCATCAAATGATAATGCATTACAAAGAACAACAGTCATTGACACCTCATCCATTGGGTTAGGTGGCTCCAGCATCTCGAACTGAGCAATACAAGTAGGTATGGAACTATGTTTTGCAATGCTATATCTTACATCAGTTCCTATATTTATTGCACATATGCCAAATCAGCATGGATAAAGATGCATTGTGGCATTTCATATTTGATTACTATGATCTAATTTAGTTAGTTAATATGTACCAAGTTTAAACTGTCAGTCGGTGAAAATGTGATGAGACAACTGAGTTGTTATGACAACCAAGAATTTGTACCATTTACCTAGCTAAAACATTCATAGTGTTAATCGAGCTTATTGTTTGTTCACCAAGTAGTTGGTGAATCACATTTAATGCACCACCCTAAGATATTTTCTATAAATTTGGTCGATGTGAGCTCATTTTCTCACAACGCGATCACAAAGCTTAACAAAGGACAAAGAGAAAAGTGCAGAAAAGGTTATTCAAGTATTCTATAGATATTTCAATGCATTTTGAGATATAGAGGTTAGTTATTGTGCATTCTAAACTCACTGAATCAATTGATCATCATTTTACGGAAGTCCTAAATATTCAAAACCATGACATCTTCATCCCGCACAAAGAAAGCTAAGATGGTCAAGGACAAAAAGGTTGTTCTGATCAAGAACTCCACCTGCACAGAACCTAACTACAAGATCCATCCACAAGTCACAACACAACTGAATAATCAAGACACATTTTTGTCTCTTTTGCCTAGGCTTTTATTAGTGCAAGACGTGTGTGCATATATCCGCTGCAAGATTGGAGAAATAAGATATTTTGAGCTTATGTATACTTATCAAACAATTTGCACAGCCAAAAAGATGAAGGAAAACCACAAACACTTAGAGGTTAAAGGGTTAACTTGTGCCCTAGATATCCCAAAGGTCTATAGGAATGAGTGGATCTGCATTGCACTTAGCTGAGTACATGATGGAAAGATATGGCTAAATGAACCTAAATAGATAACCATGGATGTCATTCATGCAGTTATAGGATATCCAATATGTGATAAAGCCAAAGCCCTAAGACACCTATCGAGAACCGAGTTAGAGAAGCTTACATTAGTCGAGTGGGATGGTAGAGGCTTGAAGGTCAACTGCATCAAGGATGTTGAATTGAGATTCGATGCTTATGCCAATGGGTATAAGATATTTCAATCTAGCAGGCCTAACATCATACCATGTGGAGCTGTGGATATAGCTTACAAGATAGTAAAGAAGGGTCTACAATTTGATCTGTTTGAGCTATTGCAGAAGAAATTTGAGGAGAATATGAGAACCATCAGGTCAATAAAGACAAACACATGTAAGTTTGGTTCCTTACTGCTATGCATATTATTCTACATGCAAAACTTCTTCACATCAATCGGTAAAGTTAAATGGAAGACAGATAGACCGGTTACTGTACAAATAGATGAAATGATCACCAGTCTAGGTCAGAATTTTAAATTTGTAATGAATGAGTATTTTGCCAAGTTTAAAACTAGAATGGAAAAGAGATCCCATATTCCACAACCACTTGTAGATAAATACAAGGACATTATTTGTTTTGTAGTAGATACAAATACAACATTGATAAAAGCAACAGATCTGAGGACTACCTGGCTACCTCCAATGGAGTATGAGTTAGATATTAATGTTGCCTCCGATGCAATTGAAAAATTACTAAATGAACCTGTTGACAAATTTTCCATGAGATTTGGAACTTAAGATGAGGCAAAGAACCATATACAAATTCAGTTACAGATAAAATAATTGGGTTAGAAAAAGACCAAAATAGAAAAAACATTGAAAAGGAAACTTGTTATCACAAATGAGGACTTGGATAAATCTGATGATGAAATCGAGCAGCAGACCTCAGTTGGTCAAGACGATGAACCTGATCATGACACTGATGCCACCGAATCAGATGACACACCACTAAAGGCACCAAAGGAAAAACATGGAAAAGGGATAAAGAATGAGTCTTAATTGAAGACAAGATCACAAACAGTGAAAGAAGATTCACCACCTTTGAAAAAAGGTGTATCTAAAATAACCAAACCATCATCGAAGTTCACTTACCAGTCAATGAAAATGAAGACTACAGGTCCAAGACCAAAGATGAGATATTTGAGGAACAAAGATGACAAGGATGATTCTGATGACAATCCAGATCAATTCAAGGTTGTACAAAATAAGCCAGATCAATCTATTGATGAAATTGCAGAAGCAATCAAGACAACCAAACAATTAGAACATCCCAAGCTACAAGCATTTTCTGATCTAACTACCGAGAACTAGAACAAACTTGAAGAAGCAATAATAGGTATGATGATAAACTTGAAACAAGTTCCAGTTGATTTTTCTACTTTTATACCAATTGATTTATATGATAGGATATCTGCAAGATGGATATATGCTCTACAAACTGAGAAACAAATGAGAGAACCAGCTCTCACATTTATTATGGCAGATTGCATAGTTGATCAGATACAAGATATCATGAAGAATTATGCAAATAAATTTCCTAAGAAACAAAGAACTCTGAATATTTTACAAGGAAATATGATGGAAGTCGATGTTGAGAGCACCAAAATATGGAAGACACTGCTGAATCCATTTGAGGATAACCAGGATACTGAGAAGATAAATGATGTTGCATCTATTGGACCAAGTATAGAACCTATGAAAATTGATGATGCAAGAGTTGATAATGTGTTAGATGGTATTCTTGCACTCCTAACCAATTTAGGTCACCTAGATATCACAATCATTGATGTAACAGAAGGAGATCCAGATGAAAAGGCCAAAGAAGATGAGTTGATCGGTGCAACTGAGACTATTAATGAGAAAGATACATCACAAGTCACCTGAGCTGCTACACCGGGACAGTTTCCTATGTTGGTTAAGGAAATAGAGATAGAAACCAAAGAAGAGAAAATTTCACTTGAGAAAGTCACAGATACAAATGAAGACAATGGTGAAGATCGTGGTAAAGAGACCGAGCATAATGGTGAAACCAAACAAGATGATACTCAAAAAGATACCACTGATGCTACTGCAAAAGAAAAAGGTGAAGGTAACACTGAGATAAATGATAAAATAGTAGAAACCTCTACTACCAACACAAGGTCCGTTACCGAGGCACCTCACCAAATACTCACACCGAGTACCGAGCAAGTAAAGTTAGAAACTGAGCAAAAGGATCAACTTACTCTATCTCTATCACCATCTTCAAGTAGTCAAGGTAAGAAGAAGAAGAAGAAGAAGAAGAAAGGAAAAAAATATTTAGTTACCCTAGATGAAATCATAGTGATTCTTGAATGGGATCCTAAGAACCTTGATCCTGAATCACTGAAGAAATATGGTAAACTTTGCACCAGAAAAGCTTCACAAGACAAGCTTAGATTAGAAGCAAAGCGTGCACAAGTCCTAGAAAAGACAAAGGAGATCTTAATGCAAGTCATACCAGATATTAATATTGATGAATGAGCCACCATACTAGAACAACTTGAGCTGATTATAGATGAAATTGATAATCCTGATATAGATGCCGAGCAGAAACTAGAGGAAAGAGAAGAGAAGAAGATCCAATGCAAATTTATAGAGAAGATCAACCAAGTAGTGGTAGTACACAAGGTAACTCTATCAGAATTAGTAAATGGTATAGAAATTATCATATCCAAATCCATTACTACTCTACAATAGTTATGCATGCTAGACCATTTCACTACCAAGATTAGTGAAAAACTCAAGAAAATAGATCAAGATCTACAGGCTAGTGCACAGAGTCTATCAACCGATCCAACTGCATTACAAATGCATTATAAGAAGATACTTCAGAACCAGAGGTTGAGACTAGACTTGAATAAAGAAGAGGAAGCAATCAAAGATCAAGTAATCGAGCTCTAGGCTACGTTATTACAAAATTTAGCAATGATGCAGAAACATGTGAATTTGGCAAAGAATCTCATTGCCACCCAGGATTTATCAGTAATAGAGAGCATATATGATATGCATGCCCAACTACAGTTAGAGCTACTCACACTCAAACACTTAAAGGAGGAATGGGATAAATTATTGGAAACTCTCAAGAGTGCCCATCCTAATATCATTATTTCAAAAAAGGGGGAAATGTATGTATATATGTAAAATAAAGGAAAATACTACAATCAGATTGTTCATATACATACATTGAGTATATACATAGGGGGAGCATGTACAAATGGGAAGTCATCATGTATAGTATATTATGTATAGTACCAATTTTTTTATACTAATGCCAAAGGGGGAGAATGTTACTCCAATTTCACATTGAAGTTGTCATTAGTTATCAAGCAGACATAATAGATAGTTGTTGACATAGTCAACACAAGATAGTTAGTATTTATCACCGAAGTGTAGAGTTAACCAAGAGAACTGATCATGTTCATAGTTAACCGAGTATAGTGATACTTGAGAAAAAAAACTATACCAAGAACATACAATACCGAGCTGCACAAGCATAAATGAATGCTAGTATAACTGAGATACACAGTATACACTGAGCACCGAGGAACAACATTAGCCGAGTGGAACAAAGTCCACATAAAAGTTTGTTATGGATTACTCGGTAACAACTTTTGAGCCGACCTAGATAATGGTTTACATGATCAAGGAGGACATTAATTATGGATTTCCAACATTTATTATTTATGTCTCCTATGTTTATTTGATCAATGTAAATTTTGTAACCATTGATCTTAGGGTAAGGATGTAAATATTGATCCCTAATTAGGTCATATCATTTGATATATAATTGTATAGATGTCAATCTTGTAAAATGTGATGTTGATCAAGAAATGATCAAGTAGATGTCATACTATAGACATCAGAGATCAAACAAGGGATTCAAGCACAAAGACCACATTGTAGTATTCAGTTTTAAGAACTAAAGCAAGGCTACCAAGCAGAATAGAGCAGAAGGTATTATCATTCACATTGAGGTGATATGTTTTATATGAACTTAATGGATATGTATCAACACTTTTGAGATTGTATATATTTCAGATCAACTTTCTATTACTCTCTAATAATTGTAATAGATACTTAAATATCTTTAAAGAGTAGACTTAACAGTCTTTTTGTAAATCTCTTAACTGAGTGCACACATATATTATCCTCCCACAAGGTAGATCTAGTCGATCTTTTTGTTACTCCTAATAGGGTAAGATCATCAGAAGTGATCATTTTATAAAGCTTTAACAAGCTACCTTTATTACTGTAGTAGTGAAGTTTTGTGGGTCTCATCCCCAGTGCAATTATTACCTTCTAACAGGGGTTTTATGCGATATAAAAATACTAGTGTCAAGAGTACTTAATTGTTTGTATGTATTATGTTTATTTTACATGCATTTACCTTTCAATATTAATACAGTACAATGAATGCAAAGATTTGTCTAAAAGTTTTTAAGGGTACTGATTCACCCCCCTCTTAGTACACATCCTTTCCATTATCTTAAATTGGGCCAACAATGGAAAATACTGATGCATTCCCAAATCTCATGACTGAAGGACAGATCTCCTAAAAATCTCCCAGCGGAAAAACAAGAGTAATTTTGGCCTAATAGAAGTTATTGGCACCATGGTATGTCTCATACACCAGTAAAAAAATAACGCACTTGCAAATACACACAAAATTTCATGTCAAAGTGTGCAATGTTTAGTACCCTGCCCAAAAAATGCCAAGAAATACCATCCATGATGCTCATACAAATGAGAAGACAAATTAGAGGGAGGATGTGTCCAATGATATATAGCTTCAGGAAGCGTAATTGTTTTTGTTTATTTTTTTTATGAATTGTTAATTTCAAAAAATATTCATTGACAGCCATTGTAACTCCCATATAATCAGTATTTTCATTTGTAAGTGTTTAATATTTTGAAGTAATACAAAAAAACTAGTTCCTTTATTTGGAAATTTTGTTGTAGATTTGTTCATTTTCAAACAAGTTCTCAGTTACAATAAGCTTAACTATCAAAATAGTTTGACATTTACTATTGTTGCACACATGAAATCAAGCTAACATATTTTAGAGGATGTGTTATTTTCCTAAAATTTAGTATTCGAATGTTTACATATTTGAGTTATATAAATGTATTTTATTGTATGGTATGGACTACTGCATAATTTATTGAAACGTAATGGACAGGAAATAAACTAATGGTTTTTTCTTTAATTTGTGCACATTACAAACATATTATTAACAATTGTGTGGTTCGGTTTTGTAGGTTACTACAAACATTATAGATGAACCACACCAGAGAACTCCTCCGCCACCTGCCCGACGAGTTACAAAGGCAAATTCTTTTGGCCACAACCACGACTGTATGGTGGTATGGGTGGGGGATGGCTTATGTTCCTCATTCAGTACACCCTCACAATGTAGAGATCATTGTCGATGTTTGGACATTTTATTGCAATTCTCTTCACAGCGACGGGCAGACAGATCTTATCAATGATATTATGACATTGTGGCCATCGAGGAACTGTCAAATTGTCATGGAGTGTACACATGATCTCACTTTGTGGGGTACGCAAGTGTTAGATGCATTTCCTGAGCATGCAATTGAGTATGCAACATGAGGGATTCCACCAAACAGACTCGTGTTAGACTAAAACACACTCTTTGTACCGATTGACAATGCACCCGGACGATGACGATATTCTATGCAGACCACATTCAGAGGTGGTTGAGCAGGTTGGCTGATTGATACATAAAATTACTTGTCTTTACATATTCCTAGATAGACACATTGGGCACCTTAATATGTTACGTGTACTATTTATCTTCTTTCATCTTTGATGTTTTTACATATGCCTAGACAGACATAATGACCACCTTAATATGTGACGTATGCTATTAATCTTCTTTCCTCTTTGATGTCTTTAGATATGCCTAGACAGACATATTGGGCACCTTAATATGTGAATTATACTATTAATCTTCTTTCCTCTTTGATGTTTTTACATATGACTTGACTGACATATTGGGCACCTTAATATCAGATGTATACTATCAATCTTCTTTCCTCTTTCATACGTTTTGATGCTTTTAAATTAGCTTTTGATGATAGATATAAACTGTTTCCAGTACTGAGCATGTTGGTTAACTATGGGGATTTTAAATCATAAATGTAACCTTAAATATTATCATAATGAAAACCCCCAATCGTAAGATAATAGCAACCCCGAACTAAACTCTTACCCTTACCCTCATATTGTGTTTTCAAACATTAATTCAATAAATTAACTCTTCAATATATTTCATTGAATTTTGCAATACCTACTATCAGAGTATAATTAACTTGTGTTAGGTTTAAATTTAATATTTGGTGAGGGTTCATTTTGGTTTGTCTTTGGTTTGGTTCAATATTTAGTTACGACTGAACTATCGACAATGTTAAGTGCTCAGTATTTTTCTCATTGTTTCTCAACACCTGTAACAAAAGTATGACGTCTATTTGGCCCAACACGGACCACAAAAGGATAATAGAAATAGTAATAAAGTATTTCTACCTTCTTCACCTTGATTTCCACAAACTCAAGAGGGTTTAACAATTCTCTGCTTCTACAGGCTCACACAGAAACACAATTAACCATATTTATAGTGGATTTCTACAGAATGCTTGTTTTGTAGAAAGACTTATTTAATAAAATATAAAATACTAGATTAACTAAGTATTTATGAGTAATGATAACCATACACTCCAATTTCAAAAAATACCAGTGCCTTATCGTACAATATGAGGTCACTCTAAATGATGAATCCCCTAACACTAGCACTCACTTAAGCACAGTTGCAGATTTTTTTAGGAAAGGGATATGCCCTACATATCACTCCACATTCATACTATAGATGTAACCATCAAATTTGAAAAGATGTTCAAAACTCATTTAAATCATTCTAAGGAAATTAATTGTTTCCTTTGAAGAAACCCTAAGACAATCTCACAATCTTCCATACAGATACATAAATCGAAGAGTATGTAACCATTTAACTTTAAAAAATGCTCAAAATCAAAACAAAGACAAGCATATTGGAACTTTGAAAATGTCTGTGAACTTCTATTTGCATTGATATTAAATAATTTGGTCCACTCAAAATAAACTTCAAAACACTTATCAAAAAATAAGGTCTAATATTCGAAGCTTAACAATGTTTTCTTCCTTGATTCAAAAATGGCTATCCCTATTTTAGTAGTCCTGGATTACATTTATATCAAGATGAAGGTTTGAAAACATAAAATATCTTAATAGAAATAGATTAAGGTTTGACAAATGAATTGTATATTCCTTATTTTTGTAGACCTCCACATTTCAACTTGAAACTTTTAGAGAAAATTCTTGTCGAAAAAATGTTTCGGTTACCGCCAGCACATGAGTGGCAAGATCGTCAGTTGTCCGCAACTCTACCAATCTGAATGTTACACCTTCCATGAGTGCACTCTTCCATTTTTCCAATGATATCGTCAAACCATCCTCCAGCAAAGTGGGCAACACATCCATGACATTGCACTGAAGTCATTGTAATATGCGTTTAATTTCATACCCCATTCCTCATGCGCACTTGATAAAAATTTACCCAACCGAAGCTAGTCTGTATTCTCTAGATCAATTGTGTTCATTTTGTGTCTCATTCTATCCTTTAATCTTCTATGTTCCTCTTCCACATTAAACATGTTAGAATAAGCATCTCAATACGCATCAACCATCTTCTTCAATATTTCACACCTTTTATTAACAATTATCATAGAAAAATCACCCAAATAATTACCCTTCTCTATTATCTTCTCTAGTTTCTCCGCTTTAAACCTCCAATAATTTGCATCTCCCATTCCTGCTAGCACCCTGCATTCTGCATCATAAGCATTGGTTTTTGAACCATATCTAGTGGAACTGCCTTCTTGTGTCGTCATGGCTATCTCTTTCCATGCTTCCCTTTCTTCCTCGCTTCTCTTCAAATAATTATTTTTATTATGTAGTTCCCTGACTAAAGCATCCACTTGAGCTTCGCTCATCCTAGCAACATCCACATTTAATCATGTTATCTCTCGTGGATGAGTTCTACCAACTTGTTGAACAAGTAAGTATCTGAATACTTCATCAACATCTACAAGTAGTGGCCTCTGATCTCTTGGGTATAAATCCCATTGCAATAAAGCCTTGTGATTAGGACCGTAACTAGATCTAGTGACAATATCCTGCAAATCTGCAGGCTTAATTCCTAACCCATGATCTCCCTTTCTTTCAAAACAATCAAACATCAATGCACCTTGCATATCCCATCCTTGGTATAAGATAACACTAGCATCCTTAAGAAAATTTCTTCCTCTTTGTAGAGTCATCTGTTGTAGTTCCTTCTGAACTTCTTCCTCTAGCATTTTTTCAAGAACCTCAATTTCCACATTCTCAGAGGCTTCCCTCAATTTCCTTCCTTTATATTGATATAAAAAAGATTTAAATTCTTTAGAAAAAAAAAAGACATCATCAGAAATCATCTCCTCATGCTGAATTTCCCTCATATCCCCTAATCCATCTACATGCAGAGGTCCCAATTTAAGTTCATTTTCCTCACACTTGGGAAAATAGTCTTCAACCCCAACCCCTGCTTCTTCTCTTAAGAGGACATCCTGATCATAACCTTTGGGGTCTGGAGATAAGTGTGTAATTGGGGAGTCTTCCCTAATCCTCGATGGGGGCTCTTTAAATACCTGCAGAGGAATATTATTGACAATCTCTACTTCATGCTCAATCAATTTTATGGCTCTAGGCACTGGATCAGTGATACCTTGGATGACTTGTATGCTAATTCTTCCTCTTCTTATTTTCCATTGAAAATCCTTTTCCACCTTTTCATATATTTCCTTCTTGTTAAGAGCTTCATCCCTTTCCAAGTTTTGGATCAAATCATCAATGAGCAAAGGTGTATGCCCAAATGATCGCAACTTTTGAGATGCTCTGGCTCTTCCTATATATCCCTTAGAATCAAAAGTTTTCCTTATATCTCCTCGAGAGAATCCATACACACTAATTTTTTCATTGATAGAATCATAGCTCTGCATACTTTTCACAAAGAAATCACCAAATGACAAAGTACCTGGTAAGAATGACTACTTATTGCTTGATTTCAAATGTTGTGAATTTGACGCTTCCATCTGCCTCACAATTTCTAGGTAAGCAATCCTTTCAAGAACTATGATTGGTAGGTCGTTAGGGAAACCTTTGAAACTGTAAACCCTTATCCTTGTATAATTTTGAAAAGTATACCAGTCACCCCAATTGTGGTCTACCGAGATCTGTTCAATATAGTCCTTAGGTCTGAGAAACCTTTTAATTTCTAATGACAGAGTATGATTATATTCTCCTCTCAGTAGTCTCATTAAAGGCTTGAAAAAATTCTCTTCAAAAAATAAATAGTGTGAAAAGGTAGACCTGCAATCCCATATTTTTAACCACAACTGTACTGGTTGTCTAAACCCTTAAACATCATACTCCCTAATTAGAAATCCCTCACCCCAGACATTGTTTTCTTGTCTAAAAAATAAAACAATATGCATCAACAAGGAATAATGCTTAAAATTTAACTTAGATGAATCCTTTTTAAGGTTTTCTAAATCCGTATTAATTCTGTCAGCAACATATGTGAAAAATCAAAATAATTAGGGTCTTTAGGTTGTACATCAACCGCAAGGACCATTAAAGGTATATTCATAAGAAGAGGGCTCTCAATTCTGCATACCTAACCAAGAGTCATGTCACCAAAAGTCATGTAAGTACGCTACAAATATGGGTAAAACAACTTCATATCATATGGTGGGCGGTCATCGCTTTAAAACACCAGTCTTGATTTTCCCACCTTAGGGTGATGAAAAGACAACACCCAGGTCTTGTACACCATTTCTAGGGAAAAATACTCATCCCTTAGTTTTGGTATGTTCAAATTGGCTTCATAACTTGGCTCCAGCTGAAAAACCTTCTCAATTTCTTTTTTCGTGATGAAAAGCAATGGTCTGCTAGAATTTGCATTTACAGTCTTAGTTTTGGGAACATAACCCTTGATAATTTCCTACATCAATTCAATATTTATGTAAACCCATTTAGAACAACTAGTCTTCCCAAATTTTTCTTCTATGGATGACACACTGGGTTCCTCTCCAGCCTCCTACTATAATGAAACATGAACAATGCATAACCCCTAGACATAGTCCATACACCTCCTACTTCGTCGCATCTATCATCGATTCCTTTGTCCCCTTGCTTCACCTTCATCAACCTCTAAGTGGATAGTGGAAATTGGTCAAGAAAATCATGTTTTAAATGTCTTCCCTCGGCCTTCTGCCTCCTTGGCTTGATTTCCTCAGTGGGATGGTCAATTTGGGCATCCTTCTATTTCTTTCCCCTTAGTTTCTTTGATGATGAAGGCTGCATGTTCTTTGACTCCTCGCCAAGCTCCATAATTCAATTAGAAAATTGATGAAACTCTGTAATTCTCAATCCTCCAAATCCTGCAACTCTACCCATCAGATCGTAATGGTCATATATGGCTCAGACTGTCTTCAGTCCAAAATATAAATTTATTAATTTTAATTTCAATGCATTCAAAAGATTACGCGCCATCGAGTAATCCTTTATGATCTTCTTTGCAATACCTAGTGGTTTATCAATTAACTGGAAACCCCCGTTTTCTCCTTTTTTCCTTATCCAATGTCATATCTTATTCAAAATCACTTTCAAACAATACTATCTACCCTTACTCACCAAATGTCCTATCGAATAACCATCAGGCTTCGTTAAATTATTACACAACTTACTCGGTGCCTTTATTATTTGATGGGTGCCTGTGCAGGGGGCAACGTCTGATGTTAGCGTCATCTATTTTATTATTCTTCTGACAACTGTCCTTTTAAGTGTTCAATATTGAATGACACACTCAATCTGCGTCATACAATCCCTTTTTAAGTAAGTTACGAGTTACTCAAAACTTTATTTCTTTCGATACAAAGAATGCTTTAAATTTCCTAAAGCTTAATTATTCCGTGTTAAATGCGTCCTTACCTACTAAGTGTATTGACTTGGGTAGCAAGCCGGAAGCGGCGAGCAGAAAAAAGTTGTTAGGATTGACCAGACAAAAATAACAATTACATGCAGAATAATAACCAATATCAGAGAATAAACCAAGATAGAAGAGAACACAAGACACAAATATTTAACGTGGTTCACCCAATCCCTGGACTATGTCCACCAAATATCAAGTCCAATCTTTCTATTATCTAGTGATTACAATATGATTGCAATACGCAATTCCTTATAGCTCAATACCGCTGTAAAACATACAACATAATACAAAACCCTAACCCTAAGCCAATTTATACAATATTTATGTCACTTTAGGGTTAGAACAAGTTGGCCCAGAAATTGGCCCGAACCCCACGCATTGCAGAAAGGTTAAACACTTTTTTGGATAGTACTTTCCTAATCAGTCACCACAATATAACAAAAGTGAGCATGACTTCACTATTAAAATGACCCGAAAGGTTGCTTCATTTGCATTTGTCTTTGTCTCATTTGTCTAGTCTCGACGAAAATATTTTATATTTTTGGCAAGCAGTGGGTGAGAAAATATTTTGGATTTTTGGTGATGATTGGCCACAAAAACAGAGAAGGTATTTGACTTGCCGGTAACATATACACCCAACAAAAATGAAGATTAAAGAATATAAGACATTGGAGTGATTCAAAAGTTCATACTTACTCGGTGTTGTATATTGAAAAAATGACTTTATATTTATTTATTTTTCTAAATTTGTCTAAGTCCTTTGAAAAAAATACATAAATATTTTATTTTTTGTTGTAAATTGGTTGAATGCTTTGGGTATTGCCTTTTTTGTATTCCTATATTTAATTGTCATTTTTTTCCTTGTATTTATTTTCGAAGGTGCAGAGTAGAATCCATAGTGAATTTACAATGTGACAAAACAAAATGACACAAACTTTGCAAGGGTTGGTGGGGCAAGAGTTAACACAAAACACAATTATAAAAAGGTGTGTCCTAATAGTTTGTCTTCATACTATTCAAATCTATAATTTGTTTTGTACATTACCTTGTATGCATGTGACATGCATATTGGCTGCTTTTTATTTTTTTATCGATTAATAGATTTGGGTTTTGAAGGGGAGCATAAAAAGTTATAGTTGTAGGCATTGGGTGTGGATGGCAAAAATAAAAACTAGACTACCCTTGAATGTCTAGGATTTGGCTGCTCCTCCAACGTGCGTTGTGAAAACCCACATCGTTAGCACAAAATGGTCAAAAATAGACAACAATTTTGACATTTACGCACTGACATACAAAAACTAAAGTTTCTCCGATGGATGTTATCAGACTTGGAATTTGATGGCCATAATGGTTGTTTTTGCACTTTTGGACCGTACACGAAAGCTTAAGTTTTATTTCGACCATATAGATTGAGAGGCTATTTTTTCTTAATATTTATTTATTTAGATATTTTTAATTGATAGATATGAATGATTCTAAATTTTAAAATATTTTAATATAAAGTTAAAACCTGCTATTAATAATACTTGATAGAGATAATCATCATTTAATATTAGTACTATTAGTACATAGTATATATGTTTCTATTTTGTTTATTTTTATTCATATTAATTTATAATCTTGTAAAAATAGAATATATAAATTTTAAAAATTTATTTAATAACTTTGAGATTTTTTCATCTATGTTAATTTATAATATTAGCTTTTTGATATATTACTAATTTATATTTATTTTCTAATCTCATTTTATTTTTAGCATAAATAAAAATTTCTATTATATATTATTATTAATTTAGAACCTCTTTTATTTAAAATAATGTATGATAATTTATTTGTAAACACTTTTTTTGACAATCAATATTTTTCATAAAACATAAAATGGAAGGCATTGAAATGGCCAAACTGTCATAAAAAAATTATGGGACAGGCAGGGGCGACTATCAAATTTCAGGCCTGGGTGTTAACGCCATTGGTATAACATTTCCCATCAAGATGGGAGCAAAATATTACAACAATGACCTAAGTTATGCAAAGGGCGAAAACACAGAATAGTTTCCCTTGCCTCCATCGGAGCACTTAACCTTTCGTCATTCATGCATCTTATAGTTAATTGTGCAAACACAATTAAAACACACTCTTTGATCTTGACAAAATGATCTCTGATTAAACTTTAGCAACATAGGTAAATGGGATCCATTGCAGAGAAAATAGTCGATGTTTTCCACCCAAAACTTGCACTTAAAATTTAAGTTTACTCGCGCAATCGTGATAAAATCTACCACAGGCTGAAACAAACAATATTTGCCTGATGAGCAAGATCCATGCCTGAAATTTGATGGTCGTCTTAGTCATTTTTTCACTTTTGGACCGTATATGACAGGTTAAAAATTTATTAGACCGTATGGAGTGACGGGTTAATTTTTATAAAACCATCATTATGACAATTTAATTAATTAATAAACTGTCAAAATTTGTTATAGGTAATAAAATATTTCATTTAATAATATAAATATATGTTATTTTATAATATATATTTCTATTTTTTTATTATATATTCGTATTAGATATAATTTTTTTAAAATAGAATATATGAAATTTACAAATTTGTTTTACTAATTTAGAATATTATTATTCTATATATAGATATTTTAATTAATTATTATATATTTATATTAATTTAAATTTTTTTTAAAATGAACCATAAAAACTTAGAAA
>MU226208.1:1221528-1238663 GCA_018584345.1 Thuja plicata
ATATATATATATATATATATATATATATATATATATATATATATATATATATATATATATAATTCAATGAATGTAAAGTTTGTAATACAAATTTATTATGTAATATATGTATTATATAAAATATTTAAACTTTAAAAGAATGTATTCGTAAATTAAATTTATTTCGACAATCAATATTTTTCTTGAAGCGTAAAATGAAAGGCATTAAAATGACCAAACCGTCATAAAAAAATCATATGAGAGTTAGGGGTGACCGTCAAATTCTAGGCCTGTCAAGACCTTCCTAGAAACTTATCAGCCAAGTTATGCCGACGACGAAAATACACAACGTTTTCCACTGCCTACACATGCGTACTTAAGAGTTCATTTATATTATATTTAATTGCACAAGCATGATTTAAAATCTACCCTTGACCTTCAAAGAGATGATCACTGGTTAAATGTCTTGTAAATAACGAAACTACGACCTACAATATAGAAAACACATGATGTTTTCCGTTACACACTTGTGCACTTAAAATTTTTTAGCATCTTAAGTTTAGTCACGCAAGAGAAATGTAATCTGGAATGTTTAAAATCCATAGGGTGAAACAAATGACATTACATGTTCGGCAAAACAAAGACAATGTTACCCCGATAGAAGATGTTGGCACAACATTGCACTATGTAATGTAAAATGTTTATTTATCTTCATCTTGATAGTTATGTTGTGACCATTTGGTGTAGAAATCATAGGAATGTTGGTCACAGAGCTGAAAACACTTTTCCCCTAAACAGTGTCATGGGAAGAGAAATTTGCCTTGCTCATTTGGTGTAATTTTTTGTTCATACGAGTAAATATAAGTTGCATAATTGAAAGGTTTTTTTTCCCATGAAAGAAGATTTGTGTAAAAGAAGTTTTAAACCAAAGCACATAGAATTTGGTATAGTCTAAAATTTATGAATATTCGAGCACGGTATGTATATTTGATACGGATGTCGATTCAGATATGGGATATGCATGCATGAGGGCGCAAATTACTTTCCACCTACTTTGTTAAGAACTAATTGAGAGTCAAAAACATATTTTCCAATGAGTTGGTCCATCATTATTTTGTACCTCATAGAAAACATGTTTGGGCCAACCCAATGGATTCACTATTTTCATAATGTACTTTGTTTTATATTGCAACTCTACAATAGTTAACATCTTAGAGGACATAAAAGTGTTTGTTAGCAATGGAGTCTATAACATGCTCTACTTATTTTAGTGTAACGATGCCTGAAAGTGTCTTGTAGATGTGATAAATCCACTTGACATTGGAGTGTGATTGGAGGCATTGAATATCCATGCTTATTAATCAATTTGCTGCACTTCTTATATTGTTTGATTTCCAAAGCATTTAGGAGATACAAATTAGGTAATTGTGCAAGTATATTTTAGTTGCTGATAATTTGTAGTAATTTTAAGTTGTGTAGTAGTGTCGCCCTTGATATGTTTTTAGAACCCCTTAATGTTGTTGCTGAACCACAGAAAAATAATAATTATACATCCCCTTTTCATTTGTAGCTTTCTGTGATGGGGAGAAAATGCAAGTGCCACCTCCTCGCCCAACTTGAAGTGCAAGACTTTGGCTATGGAGTGCAGCCTTTCTCATCCAATGATATCAACTGGAGTCCAATTGGTGTGGAAGATGATAAGGTAACCGACTTGTGTGCGGTGATTCCAATCCACAGAATCAAGGATTTTGTCACAGGGGAGTCAAATAGGGAAGGCGTTGAATGTGCATTTGTCTGCATGTCCCATAGAGACTACAGCTATGAAGAGTACAAGGAAAACATAACAAAGATTTATTCTAGGTGAGTAGAAACAATCGACATTATATTTTTTATTAGAAATTGTCACAAAACATTTATGGTTGACAGCATGACTATCTTTATGTGCAGTTCTTGGTGCTTGTTTGGGCCAGAAGATAAGAGGGATAATACACCGATAAAGAAACATGTCCATCAATTTACAAAGAAAAGGGGTTGTCAGTGCCACTTCAATGTTAAGGTTATGTTTGGTAGACAAGATGTGGCTATTTTGAGTTTCACTGAAATGTTGCACATAGATGAAGATGACATAGTTTTTCATGGTGAAAATGATCCAACCAATGAGTTGTGGTCTGGGGTTGCCTCGAACCTTTCTGTGGAATGCAAGTCTTGCATAGAGGGGCTATTGGCAATGGATGTCAGTGTGGATGCAATCATCGACCGAAATTTGACTGATCCACATTTTTTAAGTATGTTGCAAAAGAGATAGTTTCTTGACACAGAAAGATGCCATGAATGCATGGAGGAGAGAGAAGTCCACTAGAGCTCAAAAGCATGTTCATGATCCCGCTAGTATCCTAAAATGGAAAGAAGTGGATCCCAATAATTTATTTTATTTGTAGCGGCCACAAAATGATAGGAGACCTTTCATTATGGGTGTCCGAACCCAATGGATGCTTCATATGATGGTTAAACACTCACACAACTCTATAATCTTCATGAATTTGACATTTTCCACCAACAAATATGGGGTGAGACATTTTGTTCTTGCAGTGACTAGTAAAAAGCCTTTCTACTTGATGTATGCCATTAACATTTTGCAGTCATTCTCGACTTCTTTATCGTGTGTGGTATCAACTTTATACATTGGTCATGTTTGACAAGAAACAGTCGGGGGTGTCCATTGCATGGGTTGTATCGTCCCATAACAAGATTGAGGACATCAAAGGGTGGTTGCGTGTCATATATAGACAAGGAAAGGAGGCTAGAAATGGCTGGATGGTAAATGCCTTCTTGACTGATGATGTCAATGCAAAGATACATGTCATTCAGTAAGTGCATGCATATTTTTCTTTGACTACCTACTTCAACTCCCTTTATATGTATCCTTTCCTAGTTTCCCATGACCAAAGTCACTCACAGTCCAATTCATATGCACCAGGGCAGCTTTTCATTGTCTTATCATTCTATGCAATTGGCATGTACGTCGGGCATGACTAAAGAATGTGCTGAAGTATGCATCAAAAGATAGAGAAAATTCAATGTTTGAACACCTCAGGATGATAATGATGACAATTAGTGAGAGAGGATATCATTTATAGGCTATTGAATGATCTCTGGGTGGATTTTTTTGATTAGCCACAATTTCTAGAATATTTCTCGAGGACATGGTGTCAAGGTGAGGGTCGTATAGGTAAGTGATCCCTGTCTTTTTGTGAAACTATTTTTTATTTAGTACACCTTATTCTGTAAATTAAATTTCATTCACATGAAATCTAGCACCCGCATTGTACATGCAGAAATGTGGGCCAAAAAATTCAGACTCTTCCCACGAGCAAATCAGGACACAAACGCTGCCATAGAATCGTACCATTGCACATTGAAGACTTGGTACCTTTGACACCCTCAAAAGAAATGTACACGTTAGATGGATCATCTATACTTCACTCTTGTTTACAAGATGGAACCATTCTACAGGAAAAAGGAGAAGTTACAGAACTCTGGTTTCATCATGAACTATAGGTTGCAAATTTTTAAGACAACTATACAGAGGGCAAAGGCAATTCCTGATGATGATTGTTGTCTCAATGAAACTAGACCAGGATACTATATCGTGAAAAGCCAAACATTGTGCAATTTCTATGTGGTCAAAGCCTACGGTGATCACCTGTATGTGTGTGATTTTCTGTGAGCCATGCAGGGAAACACATGCAAGAATGCATTGAAGGTTTCAGCCATGATTATCGGCTCATCCGATGCTATGGAAGGCGTTACTGGCAAGATAATATTTTTGGGTCATTCACACTATTTTTGAATGATGTACTTGGGATGTGGATTTGTGCATCGATTGATTGCCTCTAACATGATAATTCTAGTGCAGATAATTTTTGCACGCTGAATGATTCTGACATATTAGAACTCGAGAGTTCACCACCCTATATGGTTGTTGACAACACATGCCACCTTGTTGGTAGTTGATGTTCAATTACCTCTTGAGACAATGACTTAGTGGAATGAATTGATCGGGTTGTTGAAGTCTGTAATGAAAACAATGACACAGACAAATGAACAAGTGATGGCATTCTTAGAATGCATCAATCATTTCATGATCGATATTGACCGGTCGGATGTTGTGCCATTCACTCTAACTCCCACTACGGATCCACATGCAACAAGCACAATTTAGATACGTTTGTGGTTTAGTGCTAGCAGGTTTCACATCCCTCGAAGGCGACAATGCATGCGTGGTTCTAAGAATGAACAATCTAGTCAAGTTGATGCTTCATAGTCATTTGTGTTTCCCACTGATGGCTGCAGGAGGGGGAGGACTAAGAAAGACTCCTTACATTTTGTAGAGCACGGTGGGCACACTACCTCTACTCCACCAACAGTTGGTTAGCTCTTCAGTTCCAAAAAAAAAATTCAGTATGAATGGTTGAGAGCATTGAATCTTTATATTCTACTCTAATTCCCTTTTATCAAGACTCTGTAAACTTAATCAACAATTGTTGTTTGTGATTTGCAAACAGCATTAACATCTATCTCGAGTAATCGTCGATGGAGATTATCATTTGACAATGTCATTGGTGGAGAAGATGGCCATGGTGGTGCCAATTAGTTGGCACGTGCATGATCCTTTGTCAAATGTTTTGCATTGTGCACCATTTTTTAGGGTTTATTGATGTTTAGTATTGTCCATTGCACATTCTCCACTATATAGAAAAATTGATGGTGTTTGTTGTGATAATTAGTATCAAATCATTTTTTTTTGTGTCATCAAAGATTTATGTATGACATGGAAGATGTGCTACATTGTATTACGTCTTGATATGTTCTGGCTAGTTAACGAACACTTTCTCTTTCTGTGCATAATTTTGTGAAGGACATAATTTTGTGGAGGTTTTTGATCGGTATTCACCCATGCTGGACACACGCCCCACTGGAAACAACAACAAAGAAAAATATTGTTTCTGTAACTTTCTTACTTTTACAACCTTAACATAATGACCTATTTGATGACAAATTTGTTATATATTTGTATAAATTTAATTTTTTTAGTAACATGTTATATTTTGGCAAGTGGAGAAACTCCACGACTCTTTTACTTCATTGTTGGCTTGGTTCAATATGAACAGGTTGACAACAACACGATGTAGGATTATGGTCTTCTATTGAACATACCTTTATGCCTCTTTATAAATATTTGTATGTTTCGGCTAATCAATTGAATTATCTTATTTTTGCTATGTCCATCCTTAAATCTTGCTAACTGTCATGTTCACTATGTATTCAGGGTCCTAGAGAGTCATGTTGCCAACAATCCTGCACTAGCGAGCATAATAGAACTCCCTGATCAAATGTAACAAATTATTGTACGGGGATTTCCTGATATGAATTCTATGTGGAGGGGGTGTCAAATGCATATTCAGACTGATGACATGGGAAACCATGACATGACAATTTTAATATTTGCATGGTGGTTTCAATTGTCGTATGTCTTTGACAGAGCGGACATGTGGGCGCAATCGAGGATAATTTTTTTTGCCATTATGTATTGGCCTATACGTCTCCCAAGGATGGTTGTGGCATGCTCCATGAGAGAGACTGGGACTAGGCAATGACCTCAAGAGCTACTACCCAACGACTTCATGTTAGATGTATGTGGACATTTTCCACTCAATCTAATTGTGTTGGACTATACAGATGGATTCAAGACATGGCGCAGTCGTAGTCCACCATTGAGATTACAAGGGATGATGTTGCAACACCCATGCCTAGATAGATGATCATGTGTCATTTTGTATATAGCGTAATAATGTGATTTGTAGCCATGATGTTGTATAATTGTACTTTTTCAAATGACTATGATTAATGTGAAGTATGTTTTGAAAAAAAAATTGTATTCAATGTGTATATGCAATGGCCACCCCTTCAAATAACCTTATTATCTATTTTTTCACCACATTTTGCACTACAAATATTTTATAAAAGTTTTTGAAAAGAAAAGCCATGCCATATTAATAAAAAAATTAAATACAGAATAGTAAGTAGACAATGTTTTGCACTCGCATTTGAATGTGTAAGGTCTTATCCAATGTACATTTCAAAATCCAGAAAACACACTGGAATTTCACAAAGATTTTAGTATATCATATTCATGTTTTGCATCCTCTGTATTGTAAATCCACAAAGGATTTTTATATTTATTTTGTTCTTTTGCATCCTCTGTATTATAAATCCACTAAGGGATCCATTAGCAAGTGTTGTGTCTTTTGAACCATAAGCAAGTGTTTTGTCAAACTCATCGACCCATGTTTCATAAGACACTACTCACAAGACACTTGTTATATACAAATATAACAGAAATGAAATTGATAGAACTGTACAATATTAATTCTCATGCTTCCCAATTTATGAGATAAAGGGGCTTTCAAATGAATGTATCATAATTCACAACACAACTGTAATTGAATTTAACTTTCCCTATGAAAGACCAACTACACAAGATAGGATCGGTAAAACAAATATCAAATGTATCTTGATGTTTCAACTACACAACATCACACAATTTCTTCACACATTGACTTAGAGTAGCAATTATGAATCTGTGATAAGTAAAATAGAAAAGTGATTAGAAAGACTATACACAACATATTCTCAAAAAAGAAACTTTCTCATTATCATACTTTGAAAACATCATTTCGTTTCATTCGGTCCTTCAGAACAGAACTATTGATAACAACAAAAAGGAAAACTACAATTAGCCTTTGTCAAGCCACATATAAACTCTTCACAATTTCCAAATATGTAATTCTTTCTGGAACAATGTTTAGCAATTTGAAAGGTGCCATATCAAAACCAAACACTCAGAAGCTGGTGTAATCTTTACAAATAAACCAATCTCCCTAATTGTAGTTGACTATTCCTCTTTCATCATAATCTTTAGGCTTGAGAAAGCTATTAATCTCAGAGTAATCAGATGGGTCATTATATGCCCTCTAGATAGTTTTCACAATGAATTTGTCAAATTGCACATAGTGAGATCCCTTAAACCTATGGTCCCAAATTGAAGTCCACAACTGAACAGGAAGTGACTCTCCCTTTCTACCAACAGTAATTATTTTTAAGCCCTCGGGTCACATTTCGCTCTCGTGGCAATAAAAAAAAACCATTTGCATCAAAATTGAGTAATGTTTGAAGTATGTATTACAAGAGTTATGTCTAATGCCAAACAAACCCAAATCATACATTCTATAAATTTACCCTACATAGTCCAATGCCCTATGGTTATGGTAGTGCACATCTATAGCTATCACCATAGGAAAAATTGACATGTACTCGGGGGGTTCTGAAACAAGCACTTGTCCACCCGTGTAATATGTTATCCGTAGGTATGGAAAAAATAAGCCAGCATGGAATGGTGTGCCATCTTATGCACTGAATGATGTTACATCCCTTCTCATAGGCTTAACTTGTTCTTTTTCTCTCACCTCTGTTTCCTCCCCTGCTCTCTTCCTATGTATTGACAACCTACACTCTCGATAAGTAGTACTCAACCTTCTATATTCATCTTCTACATCCTTAGGAGAAATCTCATAGTCATTCATATCATCTAGCCCAAACACCTCATTTACGTCATTCCTTGATACATTTACAACAGGTTCACAGTCTAAGTTCCAAATAGGTGTCATCTTTTAATTGTAATGGTTGGCGAGTAATATGACGAGTTCTACGTTCACAAAGATGGCGACTACGATCCTTCCTAAATTCATATGCCATGGATTACAAAATGGTTTTTTGAAGTTTCTCCTTGTTTAATGACAAATAAAAAATCCATATACTCGGACAGTTGTCTCAACATTTCATGCGGCCTTGAAAATGTCCATGATTTGTCTGTAATAGGTTTTTTAGACCCTTACCTCCTCGATGTAGACCTTGACACCTTCATCTCATCTATTATGTCTTTATGTAATCTCCTCTCTCCTGGGGTTTTTAGTTTTTTCTTTCCCTAGTCCATATAAGTATTTTGTTTCTTTCTTTTCAAACTTGTACTGGAAGTCTCCATCATGAGAAATTAAAAGGAAATTTGCACATAAATGTGTAACAGATCTGTTGGTTCTTTTTCTTGCTACCTCCTTTCCTAGATGAGAGCATGAGACTAGATTATGAGATTTGAAACCTAGGACACAAACTCAACACCATTATCAGAAAAAAGAAAAGGAAAATCCAACATTGACAAGGTTCAAAAACCTTCTACACTTCGAGCTCCACATCACTCAGGTGGGTGTACCTAATCTGAACACAAATGAATCCTTTTTCCATACAAAGAGTTTGTAGATATATAACAATGGAATAGCTTTCAAATCTATAGGTAACATATACCTCAGTGTTTACCAAATCTTATGCAGTGTCACACTTGCATAGAGTATGTTTGAAAACTAGACCTACTCTAACTCCTTCCTATAAACATGAAGGGAAAATATTTTCTTTGATGTATTTGATTAATGGATCCCTGAAAATACCCCAGAGATCCCATAGACTAGTGCCTTATCCAATGGGCAACGGAGTCAAACATAACATTGCAAAAGGAAGACTATGAACAAAGAGACCAACAGAGTCTAATATGCCCAAATACCTTACATCTGACATACCCTATCAGTTAAGTTCTACTTGTGAATCCACCTGTGTGGTCAAATATGCAACTACCTATTCAAAATTTTTAACCCTCCCCTTCGAAGAGACCCTGGAATAGACAATACATTAATCAACATCCACTAAAAGACAAGCTTTAAATATCCTTAATACCCCAAACTCATACATATCTGAAAACAAATCCCAAATCACAGTCATCCTCTAAATGACTCCATTGTTGATCAACAATGGACAAAACCAAAACACCCTTAATGCCTTAGTCTCTATGATTCAGAAATCATAATGGAGACAACTTGATAACAGTACAAAACCACTGATAAATCTATTCATAAAGCTAACTATTAAAACTTATGCTCTTCTGTGAAACCAGAAAGAGATCAAGAACACCCTATATGTAGAGATGGAAGAAAATTTACATAAGAACCACACTGGGAACCTGCCCTCAGAACAAAGGATTCAGAACCCTTACAACAGAGAAAAGAAATAAACTTATAGAAGAAGGAAACCCTAGAAATGATATTCATTTGACACTTGTCCTATGAAATGTGATTTTCTGCAATCCTTCCTTTCTCCAACCCACCGATTGATCTTTCTTCAAAAGATCAAAATGATTTGATCTGATCTACACAACCACAAGGACTCGGGAACAGACCCAACATTAAGGCAAAAAAGATAAGGAGCCCACTAAGGGTTACAAAAATATCTGCAAATTTGATCAGAAACTCAAGTCATCACCTCTCAACATTTATGAAGCCAGAGTAAAAAAAACAGACACAGCTAAGCTCCAGACAAAATTCACCATTGACAAAATTTGAAAAATCCAAAAACACCACGGTTTTTTTTGAAATTTTCAACATTTGTTCTTCATGATCTACATATTTTGTGGTAAAAAACCACAAAAACATTTTTGAAAACTTACTGTGTTTTCATGAATTTGATTTTTTTTTCTTTGGTGCATTCTATTTGGAGCTTAGCCAGTGCCTCAAAAAACTATCCCTTTAGCACCCTACAACTGCATAAATGCGAACACAAAAGATCATATCCTTCTACCTACTTTTTTGCAACTTGGAAGAGCACCGCCATGACAAAAAACCCTTTGCAAAGGTTTAAATATTAAAATAACACCTGTTTCAATGGTCACCATGGCGTGGAAACTCTATTGATGGTTGAGATCGAACCTTAAACTCATTTTAAAATGCGATCATTCGATCAACCCGTAAAACACACATGGGCCCGCTAGCGAACAAAAACTAGGACATGTGGCAGCTCCATGTAGCACCTTTGGTCCCACTTTACCTTTCCTCATCAAACTTGACATGTGTCACACATGCATGATCCCACGATGAATATCCAATGTGCATCTTCTCTTAGCGACATCACGCCAACCATTGGATCGAAACAAATCTGACTAAGCCTTATCTTTTGGCCCCACTTATGTGAGATCTCCGATGGACACCTATCAGCTAGGTGTCATCCCGCCATGAATAAACATCGTGCATCTTTTATTTATGGGATTTCATCCACCATCAGATCAAAAATGATCTGACCTACCTTTATCATATTTTGGCCCTGGCCAGGTCCCGCCGATAGCCATGTGTCACATAAGCGTGATGCCTCAAAGAATAACCTCCTTGCATCTTTCGTTCACGGGAACGCGCCCACCGTTCGATTAAAATAGATATGTTTGAACCTTATCTTTGCTTGACCTTGAAGACGTTGGCCCCATAATCTCAGGATGGACACTTCGCGCTCGATGTGATTCCTTGATGGTTATCCTTGCTGCTACTTTTGATCACGGGATCACGCCTACCGTTGGATCAACTGTAATATGCCCGACATCTTTCGTTCATAAAACACCGCGGGGACCTTAGACTTAGGAAAAATTAAAACACATGCCCCGCTAGGACTTAGGACTTAAAATGGCCCCCACACAATGACTTAAGACACATGGTTTAAAAAACTTAAGTGGATCCCAAAAAGGTAACTCAAGAATATAAGGAACATGGGAAACTTAGGGTTTAGAACGCCATGTAAGACTAAGGGATAGTATACATGGAAATTAGGGCTTAAGAACATGACATGGATACAACAAAAAAAAGGTAGGATTAAGTACCATCAAAACCAAATTTTTGTATTCCTAACAGGATCAAAGGAGTTGGGACTGTTAGCACCCTTTTTCAAATGTTCCTCATGAACGTTAAGAGTGGTCTTTCCCGCATTTTGATTATGATGGATTTTTAATTTTTAAGTTTTAAATGTTATAGCTTTCATGCTTCAAAGTCCTTGGTAAATTTGCCCTTTTATGTCTTGTCGCAAAATTCGCAGGCGTTAAGTCATGTTAGCAGATAAGGCTACGAGAATGCGAGATCTGAAGGATGTTAGCCTTGTCGCGTAGTCGTGGTTTCTATCTTCATTAGTTCTTTTAAGTTATGAGTATGTGAGTGAACAAATTGTTATTTTTTCGTTGAGTCGCCAGTGGTTGGCAATTAAAGTCTTTTACCCCACGAGTGTGCGACGCGGTTAGTCTGGAGGTTTGAGTGGTCTCATCGCTCACTTGCTCCATTAACTAATTTGTAGCAATTTGAGTTGCGAGTGGGTGACGGTTATGTTTTAAGTTAGCCTTGTGGTTATCGCATACTCTGTGGCATTATGTCCTAGTCAAGTTTTATGTCGCACGCTTGCAATAAAGGTTACAAGGGTTGGGTTTCCTAGTTATCGCATACTCATAGAGGTCAAAGTTAAGTCAGGTTTTATGTTGCGAGCTTACGACTAAGATCTATTTGGATAGAGATCAACATTTGTCACTTGCTCGCTGATGATAAAGGAATATTCTATATGCTGCTTTGAGCGTGCGAATAAATGAATTAATGAAGATGAACAGTCCTCGCTTACTCGATAAGTGAAATCATACTTTGAATAAGTTGACAGGTTCAATAATGTTGGCTAAAGTTGTTCGGAATATGGTGGGGTCGCTTCACATGATTCATCGATTAAAAAGTTGTGTCGAGTAACCCAACCAAAAGAATATGATACAAAGGTTATTCTAAAAAGGAAGGGGCTGAGTAATGATGTCTTGTTGAATAACATTGACCATCGGGTAATTTTAGCTGGCTGCTACAGAAGGGCAAAATGAATCATCGAGTAAGGCAGCATTTCAAGTAACTTAAAGGGTAAGTAACATGGAGCAACATTGTGTTCTTGTTCGAGGGCATTTAAGCAATAAAAAAATTAAAGCATTATTTGTATCGGATGAAATGACTAACTTTTTATGGTTTGTACGATGATTTCAGTGTGTCGTGTCTGATTATCTCCCCAAACTGTACGCACAGACCAGTAGATGATTGCAGACTGTAACATATTGTATTTGGAAATAGACAGTTAATGACCAAATTATTGTCTATTAACGACGCTTGAGATCTTTCGCTGCCATGTGCTGACGACAGTCATTTCATACTTTCTTGATGTACTTCTCTAACCCTTCTCCTCCGCTCAGTACCCGACAAAGCTCTATTGTGATTGTATACCATTGTACCCCATTGTACCCTACATCGCGTCGCCAACTACATGGTCATCCATTTCCATCCATGTTACCATCCATATTTATGTTCTTTTATGTATGGATGTGGCTCCTAAAGTGTACGTCAGGTGCAATCTGTTGGGAGCATAGTCACGTCCCAATTTAATTACTCATATTTGAAAAAATATCACCCAAAATAATAATTTACTTGTTTCAAACCATAACTTTATTCCTAGCAAAGATATAATTATTTCCAGCCATATGAGTTTATTCTCAAAACCATAAAAGACTTATTTTCTCTACAATAATAGCTTTATTCTGAAAACTAAATAAATATTTATGAAATTTATCTTCAAAAACTTTATAATTTTTGTTAAATTAATTCAATTGTGAAGTCTGAGATGAACCCACACAATGATGGAGTTGGATTTATGTCCAATCCACCTATTTTCCAAAGGCTGAAACATGAACTTGCTCCAATCTTTTGATAAACGGACTTTCATAAAACATCCACACGCCCAATCCTTCTCCAAATTTTTTTTTTTAATAATTAGATGAATTTTCTAAAATTTACTTTTTACAAGTAATTTAAAAATCTTTCAGAAAAATCATTTACTAATTTGATTATTAAGTGATTTTATTTATATTTCCTTTTTATCCAAAGAATTCCTCTATTTTATTTTTTATATAATAATTAATTAAATATTAACTCCCATTAAATTATTTTAAATAACATAATAATTTAATTGATTAATTATTTATTTTTTAAAGCCTATTAAAATGGGACATTGCATACATAGTTTAGCTTTTGATCATGTGGCCTCTGTTATTTTGTCTTTATGCAAGATGGTCTCAACTATAGAGGAACTATTCTGCACATTGATGCATGGTGACAATTTCAGCTCAAGCCAAGCTAGTTTGAGTAGACAATTTCAGGGCCACACTTAAGAGACTCTGCACGGGGGAGAACATGCAAGTGCATGATGTTAATAGCCATGCATTAACAAATCTAATCCATGAGTCTCTTTCAAATAGCAAAAGAAAAAAGAAAAGAAAATCTGAAACAAATTGTTTTCCAGTCAATGTGTGGTTCGATAAGGAAAACAAAATGGCTAGGAGAAATCTAAGAGAGTCAAATAAAAGAAACCTTGGCATTAAAGTTTACAAGTAGATTCTAAAGAAGAAGAAAGATGATTTTATGTTCACAAGGAGACATGAGCTAATTTACCATGGTAAAAATAATCCCAAACTATTTTGGAAGGAAATTCAACCAAGAGAGAAACAAACTGAAAATAATATTATAACTACCCAATGGTTTGATTATGCTAGGAAACTTTATGAGCAAGAAGGTGAGGTGGATCTACCACCCTTGGTCAACAATATGACAAATCTTTTCACCATGCAAGAGGTCAAGATGGGTATTAAGCAGTTGGGTGTTGGTAAGGAAAAAAACCCGGTTGAACTTCAAGCAAAGTATCTCAAGTGGGGCATGAAGACCCTTGCACCACACATTACGAAAATCTTCAATAATATCAGCTGACATGGGTTTCCTAAATATTGGACAATCAACCTTGCAATACCCCTTTTTAAGAGTGGTGGTGTCAATAATCCCTCCAAATTCAGGAGAATAATGATCAATCCTCTGTTTGCAAAACTATTTGGCAGCATGAGAGAAACTAGAATCAGCAAATGGGCTAAAGAAAAACATAAATGTGCAAAAGGGAAAGCTGGTTTTAGGCCAAAACATTCGACAGTTGATCAATCTATCACTCTTAGGCACATTATCAGAAAAGGGAGGGAGAAAAAGGATGAGGTGTTTTGCTTCTTTGTTGACTTTAAAAAGGCTTTCGACACTGTCCCTAGGGACAAGCTTTGGCTCAGAATGGAAGAATTGGGGATCCCTATACATCTCAAAGTTGATGTTCATAAGATCTACGGAGAGGTAAAAGTCAAAATCAAAACTTCATCCAGTATTTCAAATGTTTTAGGAGTGATTTTTGGGTCAAACATGGTTGTCCACTATCACCTACTATGTTTGGACTATATATCAACAAACTTGAAGAGGGTATCCAGTTGGGAGAATTTTTAATAAGGTTTCTCCTCTATGCGAACAGTCTCATTTTGATTGCCAAATCTGCCTATGGTTTGCAAGAACATTTATTTTCCCTTGAGAGCTTTTGTAGAATGGTGGGAATGTAAGTCAATATCAGCAAGACTAAAGACATGATTTTTTCTAATAGTAAAAAATAACATCAGCACAAGTTTTATTTTGAAGGCAGTATTCATGACGAAGTTGCAGAGTACAAATATATTGGGATTGCCTTCGACAAAAATATAAGTTGGGAAGGTTGCGGAAAGAAAAGAACATTAGGAGGATGAATACCATTTTATGCTCTTCAAAATAGGTGTCGTGGGGAAGAGGTTTGGGATTGGAAAACTACTCAAACTCTGTTTGGTCTTTTAGTTTTGACGGTTGTTCTTTATGGGTGTGGATTATGGGTTTGCGACACTTCAGCCTCACAATGGAAGCAAATCAAGGGAATCCAAAAGTGTTTGATCCATAGTTACAAGACTCAGACTCACCTCAGACTCAACAAGCTGAATTTTGACTCAGACTCGGACTCTGCATCCGGACTCGAAAAAAACCCAGCAAGGACTCAAAAAATAAAAAAACTTAAGAAATTCAAAGATTTTTAAGGATTTAAAACTTTTTTCATACATCATTTTGTCAATTAACATCAAAGGTACAATAATTGAGATAAATAGAAGCTACTTTGCACACATACACAAGTTGACATTGATCACATTTGCATAAAATTATAAATACAATTTTCTGAAGGAAACAAAGTAAACTAAATAACACATTAGAAATATAAATAGTGTCATTGTCAAATGTCTACAAATATTCATGGAATATGAAATCCATGGAATCAAAAGTTCAAAACATATATCAAAATAAAGGTTGATCCAAATTGAGTAATAAATGAAAGTTGGGAGGGGTATCATGCTTCAAGCAAACTAATACATATTTGTACTTACACTCTTCTTCTTTTCTTCAACTGAAATTGATTATTTTCTATGCTTAAAATATCCTCAACATAAATTTATTACAACCTTCTAGCTTTTATATATATGGACGAGTCATGGACATAATATACGTTGAGTGGGCTTTGTTCTCTGTAATTTGGAAATTGGAACAATATTTCTCAATGACAAGACCCTACAAATTATTAGCCACATTGGTGCTCCTAAAATGTTGTTTTGTAGTTTATGCTTAGTCTCAGAGACAGGTCTCTTGTATTTCTCTTAATTATACTTTTAAAAGATTTCAAGCTTTGTGTGTCATTACAAAATGGGTATCATATATTGCTTGTCAGTAGACTTCAAAAATGTTGGTTCAAGTGTTTTTCAGAGTCGCCATGTGTTTGGTTTTTAAATTTTATTTTGAACCATTGGCTTTGACCTTCCCTTGCGAGAAAATCTATTTGTCTCTGGTCCATATGCTTCCTAAGTCAGTCTGAGTCCTTAGTCATTTTCTTTCGATCAAAGCCTTTTTTTGCAAGTCTTGAACTTTTGCACCTTTTGGACCTCCCTAAACTTTTGAACCGATTTGTACCTTTTGAACCACTTTGAACCTAGTTCAACATTTTGAAACAATTCATGTAAGGAAAGCGGTGGAACCCAGATGACGTGCACAATAGTAATTTCTAAAACTTTTTGAAGTTGACATCGAGGCAGGTTTTTCACATGTCAGTTGATGACATCAGTAATAAAGGGTTGTTTTGAAAATATTTGTTGAGGTAATCATGAAAAGACGCCGCTTGTACAAATCATTAAATGTGAAGGTAAGCGGGCACGCACGTGAGGTCAGATACAGAAATCTAAGGAAGGTATTTGTGTGGGAAAGTAATGATTGTTAAATAAGGGAATAAAAGGTGAAAAGACGTCCATTTATGGAAAATTACCTTGAGTTGTCTTGTCATACGGTGATTTCAGCCGAGAAAATCTTCCTGTAATCTTTCTCTCATAATTTATCCATCAAAATTGATGTTTTAAAAAGGGCTCGCGTTCTGCATGGTAAACCCATTCTTGTCTTAAGTGTAAGTTGTGAAGGGTGCTAAGAAGATGGTTCTGGCGTTTCAATAAGAGTGGTTTACGACGGAGTCAAGGTAAATTTTGATAAACCTCCTTATTCAGTTTTCAATTCTCAAACAATTTCTCTACAAACTTGGTCCTGGTGTAAAGGGTTTCAGGCCCCCTTCAAAACCTGCAGTTACCTTAATCAAAAACTTGGTCCTGCTGTGTGGTTGTGAATATGAAGTCTTCTCTTCATTTCTTTGGAAATAGCGTCAGTTTGAATTGCAGGCGTCCCTTGTTGACCAATACAAATTTAAAAGGGTTCAATGTAGAGGCAATATGTACTAAATTACAGGAAAATGTGGAGAAAGAGCATGTAACTAGAATCCTAGATAGCGGTTTACTACAAGCTGCAGCCTTTCCTCAAGCCGATATAACTCTTGAGCTGATCCGAGAATGCGTAATTCACTATGATATTAAAGCCCGGTGTATTAGGGATAATGATGGTAAAGTATTCCTTCCAATTACCAGAGATGCTATGATGTATGTGTTCAAAATACCTAATGAACCTTTTGCTGATTTCACTCCCACTAAGTCATATGCTAAGTTTAGAGAGGTCTCTAAGAAGAATCGGTCATGTATTTCTCGCAGTTGGACGGAAAATTTTTATAAGGGTGGGTCTCAGCTTCTCAAGGGTTTGAATAAAGATCATATAAAATCCCATGTCCACAACCTAGTAGTCGTGCTACTGTTGGAAATAATCAAGACTAACCAAGTTACTGAGAGGGGAGGGGTGAATCAGTAACTCTGAAACTTTTAAAACATTTCTGCACATGTATATACTTTGACCATTCATTCATCTAATCTACTGCAA
>MU226208.1:1245910-1262955 GCA_018584345.1 Thuja plicata
AAGCTCGGTCCATACTAGTCCCGAAATGTAGCTTGGAACTCGGTAGCTGTGGTGACTCGGTAGATATAGTGTCACTCGGTGACCGCTGGTGACTCGGTGGTAACACACTTCTCGGTTGGCTCGGTAGATACGGTGAAGCTCGGTGACTACCGTCTTCTCGGTAAATGTTTCTCTTCTCGGTAAACACTGCTGAACTGTTCATATGCTCGGTGACCACTGTTCTGCTCGGTATGAACTGTTTAACCGGTGAATGCTCGGTATAGGCTGTGGACTGAGTGATGAGCTCGGTAAGCATTCAAAATCGAATAAGTGTTTTCACTAAGTGTTTTCACTGATGACAAATATATCATTATTCCAACAGCTACATAGAGTCAGGGGTTCACCTGAGGTTTTCTTGTTTGAAGACTGGATGTTTCATTTCATTGACATCATTTTGACGGACAAACAATACTTAGACTGGGCCGAGATCATAGCTAGTTCCATGAGGGAGCAACTAAAGTTAACGCGGACTATTAAGAAAGATTTCTTTATGTCTTCCTACGTTGTATATTTTCTGGCATGTACCCAAGATCTCTCATCCTTACCTCATGAACCCTGGGATCACAACATCTTTATATATGACTATTGTCCCCTGCTGCAAGAAATCAAGTTTTGACTGATTACAAAAAGGTTCATGATGTCTTCTTCGGTAAACTGTCTTTCAAATTGGCTGGGATGAAAGAACAAAGGTTTTCACCTGAGACCTTGCAGTTGGTTCAAGTTTATGGTAGAGTATTTATTCAATTTCCTAGGTTCACCTACCTTAGGGTAGGTGGTTTTGATGAAGAGCCCCTGAAATTACCTAGGTTTGCCCTAGACTCCTTTGTATTAGCTGAGATTTGCTGGCAGCTTGTGGTGGTAATAAAGAAATTTATGCCTAAGGATAATGGAATAGTTTGTTTCCTCTTGAACTTGGAAGGCTCTCGTGTAAGAATCTAGAGGATGCTATAAATATTGGAGTATATTTGTGTGGGTCTGATTTCAAATTCTACCATGAGAGAGAATTTTGATAATAAGGGATTTGTCAAGAAAGTCTTGGAGATGGAGGGTCATTTTATACCTTTATCTCACCTGGTAGATTATTGGAAAGATTATTTAAATGAAAAAGAGGCTCAAAAGAAAGATAATTCCAGGTTGTTGATGACACAAATCACCACATATCATGAAATTAGACATTAAAGGAGTCTATGAAGATGGTTCGGGGATTGTTGAACTTGAGTACTTGAAAGAACCAGAAGTGCCCTTACCTTCCATCAACTGGTTTGAACTAGAAGAAGATGATATCATACAGAGAACCACTCGTGTCATTGAACTCACCAAAGCATGGTTTCAACATAAAGAAGGGATTTCCGCACCTCAAGTTCAATCTAAAGATTCAACTTAGAAATTCCTTACTCCCCTGACGTTGACATTATCTTTTCCATTGATTCTGCAGGAGGTAAAAGGAGTTCAAAGACTACTTGAAAGTCGGCCTATTATACAAAGGACAAGGTTGAAAACCAGGCTCACAAAGAAGGATAAAATGGCGTCTCATAGATTAGTTCAAGTAAATCTTGATGTTGAAAAAGAACATGGCACATGTCCAATGGGTAATGAATCACAAGTACAATCAATTTTCGACAATATCTCACAAGTCATGGAGTCCGAGAGTATGCCGACAAAGGATGTAGAGAAGACTAAATTACCTCCATCAGTATCGGATTGGATGACAAGTTTAGTAAATAAGAAAAGGAGCCGTGTACCAGTTTCCCTACCTGTTAAATATATGGTGAACAAATATTCTGCCAAAACTTCAAAGCCCAATAGAATGAAAAGTACTACTCGGCTAATTACAGATGCCCAACCAGGGGAAGTTATGCCTGAGATCACTGTGTATAAACCCAAAGGCAGCTTTGCAAACCTAAGCGTTGAAGATTTTGAAGTTACAAAAATGGGCTAAGGCATATTGAACCAGGAAACCAAGGAAAATTGGTTAGAGCAGTCTTCTCAGCATATGCTGGCTCAATCACAAAAGGATGCCAAAGAGAAAAGAGAGTTGAAACAGATAATTAATACTATGGTAGAATACATTAATTCTTTGGATAGTTGTGGTGCCTTGCCCATGGTTCAAGCTTCTCAATGCTTTGATCCTAATTCTCTAGACAGTCAAAGGTTGATGAACCAAGCTCAGCATAGTAAGGCCATAGGGGCAGCCATGGATGAATAGGAGGATAGCGTACTAAAGAAAGGGAAAGATTTCTTACAGCAATGTTCTGCGATTTTCAATGATGTTGATGCTCTGTTAAGTGAAGTTCAACCTCAACTTACGGATTGGGAGGCAGAAGAAAGCAAATGGTCTGCAGTTGTTGCACAGATCATAGACGTAGAGAAGGTCCTAGCAGAGAATCCCCTTAAATCAGTAGATGTCAGCATGTTGTACATAGTCAAAGAAAATGCAAACTGGAGATTCTCTATTTTTGAGCCAGCCATCACTAAAGTGTGAAGGATTGAAGCACAAATCAAAGGAATGTACAATGACTTTATCAAAGACATGTGAATCATAAGTCCTAATAGTGTATATAAGAATGAAGAAGGAAATATCGGCATCGAACCTTTGATAAAATATTTTGAAGAGGATTTGAAAGCAATCAAAGAAACATCTAATCCTACTCCTGCAGATCTCACAAAGTTAGCACAAGTTGAGGCTATGTTGATTATTTACATGGAACATTTACCAGGATATACAGAATAAATCACTAAGATCAAATGGGATTGTGACATATGGAAGATTCGGTTGCTGAGCCTGAGGAATCTGAGTCACATCGTAATACAAGAGTTCATAGGTGTCTATTGTGGTTGGAAGCTGGCATGTGGAGTGACTAATGACAAGGATCAAGATGAAGATGGAATTAACAATTCCCCTTCTTAGCGGTCTCCTTTTTATTTATCTTTACATTGCTTTGAACTCGGAGGACATGTCTCCTTTTTAAAACCTTTTATGTTATTTTAAACTACTCCGGTTAACCGTTAAGGGGGTCGGGTTTTCAAGGAGACCCCCTTGACATTGAAAACTATATATTTTGATCAATGAAATAGTTTTAGAGGTTGGAAGAGAGAGGAAAGGAAAGATAGGAATGTTTTAATCTTTGCTAGTAGATATAGTGCAGTAATTTTCTCTTTGATGGTAATACTAGAAACAGAATCTATATTTGATCTTTTGAAAGATCTTTTTATGATTGAACCTTGAATCAATGCAATACTCATTAGTTCCATGAATTCAACCCAAATCTGTGTTATTTATGGCTGAATTGTGAAACATTACTTTGGGAATGTTTTTCTTTCCATGAGTTGTTCTGATCTTGTGAGATAATTGTTTGATGAGTTTTGGTATTGCTATTATCTTCTAATAAAAAAATTTAGAAATCACTCAAATTCTTGAAGGGCTTTGTGATCTTGATTCTTTCGTTCTACTTTGATCATTTAGTAAATGGCATCTCATCTAAGAATGAATGGTGCTATCCTTTTTCTTGTTTTCGGGTTAAAAACAAACACATATATTGTAGTTTAGGGATTCATTGCATTTCTAACGAGGGAGCTATACCTCAGGAAATTCAGAGGGAGGCTAGTAATTAATTCTACCCAACTATTGTGAACCAATTTGATCTTCAAATTTAGGGTAACAAAGGTTATTAATAATTAAATATCAAGAAGACAAATTTGTTCACCAACAAAAAACATGTCAAAATTTTGTTCGGTATTACAAAATGGGTATCACATATCCCTCTTAATTAGAATTTTTAGATTTTAAAAACATTTCAAAGTTTTGTTTGGTTACTAGTATTACAAAATGAATATCACATATATTGCTCTTAATTAGACTTTTAGAACTTTTCAAATTTTTGTTTAGTATTACAAAACTCTATTACAATGGGTATCTTATATTGCTCTTTATCAAACTCCAAAAAGTTTTTTGAATTTCCATTTTGTATTACAAAATGAGTATCACATATTGTTGTTAAGTAGACTTTAGAAACATTTTGAACAAGTCTGGTATTAGAAAATGAGTATCACATATTGCTCATAATTAGACTTCAAAAACATTTCAGAGTTGTGTGGCATTACAAAATAGGAATTAAATTTTTTTTATAAAAAGAATGAAAGCAAATAAGAAAAAAAAAGTCAATGAAATCGATTTAAAAATGTTTTTTTTTGCTTTATGGTCTGACTGGCTGCGGCATAGTCCTGTTTGCGGGACTCGACGAGCTAGCAGAGTCGGCAGGACTCTGCGAGTCAGCTAGGACTCTTTTGGACTCTGTCAAGTCCGAGCCCAGAGCCAAAAAGACTTTGGAGCCCTGGCTCGGTTCGGGACTCGCAGAGTCCTGTAACTATGGTTTGATCACAAGCAAGTTTAAAATCAAAAGCATTGTCTCATATGATATCATGCTAAGTGAAATGGGGGCTGCCCCTATCGAGGAACTTGCTATGGTATGTCTCATAAGCTATCTAAAAAGAACTGAAAAAATGGAACAAGGTAGATGGCCTAAAGTTGTCTTCAATGATAAATTGTGCAAACGAAAAAAGATGTGGATGCAACAAAAAATCAAGTGGATGAGTAATGGAATATCCATTTCAATATGTGCCCCACAAATAACAAAGAAATAAAGGTCTTCGTTATGGATAAATTTTACAAGAGAAATTGGGGTAATGGGCTCAGAAGGAAGAAAATATATTATATCAATGAGTTCAATCTCACATGTGATCAACTTCAAAAAATGCACATAGGGGCCAACATTTCTTAGAGAGCTAAAATTCTTATTGCCCAACCGAGAACCAACTCTCATCAACTCTGTTGTGAGACCGACGTTGGAAGAGGCCAAAGGAGGCTTGGGAAGAAAGAGTTTACACGTTTTCAATTTTGGAATGTGGAAACCGAACAATGCTTTATTTTAGAATGTGATGCTTGCAAGGAAAGGAGGGACAAATTTGTGGATATTTTATCTGATAACTCTTGGCATAAATTATTCAGCGAGGAGTACATTGAGATGTTGGGGGAGCTCATCATCAACTTGCACAAGAAAAGAACCGAGTTATTGAAGTTGGCTTAATTTGACAGGTTATCCCATATGCTATGTTTAGCCTTGCAGACATTAAAATTTATCTATCTATTTCATCTGCATACAAATATGTCCCTACTACATGCTTTTATGATGACATAAGCCTCCCCAGTGTCTGAATCATAGTTGAAAATCTCACGCGAATATCGCGTATAGTGCGATATATCGTGCATCACAACCCGGAAATATATAATCGCCATTAATAGCGCCAATGATTTTTTCATTATCGCGCCATGAGTTTTCCCCAAAAAATTGCCTAAAAAGCGCAATATATCAGAGTTTGTATCGGTGAAAAAGTCAACAGAAGCCTGCGATTTTTTTTTAGGGTTTTCGTGGTAAAAAAGATGAAAAAGGTAATTTTTATGGTTGTCTTTTGTGGTCATTTTTGGGGGACAAAAAATGCGATGTTTCAGACGCCATTCTCACCTTCGACATCATTCTCACCTTCGACGACATTCTCACTTTCAGATGACATTCACCTTCAATCACCAGCTCCAAGATTTGATACAAATGGCACAACCTCAGAGGTTTGAGTTTCTATGCATACATCCACCGTGACAATTATGTACACATTCTATAATGTGTAGAAGCTAATAAAATGTGGATATTGTAATTTGTATACACATTCTATAATTATGCAATCCCATGCTTGGGCTTTTATATTTACTCTGAAGACAGTCTCATGCTGAGACTAAAAAACTAAATCAAAAACCTCTACCCATTATAAGCTTATCCCAACATCTCTTTCCTTAATCCTCATCCATGACTTTCATCCCAAAAAAGAAGTCCTCAGATGTCAGAAAGAGAACAACATATTCTAGTTTCTACTATAATAATTTATTGGCAAAAGAGGCTATAATTTTTATGTTTTTGGATGCAACTTTCTTTGTGCAATAAGCCTTTGCTCTTTCTTCTGCCAAAATAACTTTAGAAGCATTGGCAAGATTTAAATTTTTTGAGCATCCTTTGCATC
The DNA here is from genome assembly GCA_018584345.1 of Thuja plicata. Lineage (NCBI taxonomy): Eukaryota > Viridiplantae > Streptophyta > Pinopsida > Cupressales > Cupressaceae > Thuja > Thuja plicata. The sequence continues at coordinate 1,252,016 of MU226208.1, forward strand.
TGTATATTGCATCTGAATTTTTTTATTCTGCTTGATGAGTATTTGCATCATAAACAACAAAGAAGCATAGAGAAGAACAATTAATTGCACGCAATTGCAATAAAAACAACTAACAAGATGGAAAAACATAAGACAACTAAAACCTGTAAGCTTGAAGTTATGATAGAATGTAGGTTTGGCTCCTTTCTTAGCATGTCAATCAATGACAACAATCTTACAATTTAAAAATTTGTATTTCTTCAGTCAATTACTTCAGAAGTTCATAGACTTAGCTAATATTTGATCTCAGACTTGGACAACAAATATTCGTTAATTTTTGTCCAACATTTATGATTATTTATCCTTGCATTTGTAGACTTACAGGTAACACTAACAGAACCAATATATATAGAAAATAGTTGGTGGCAGAACTAGGGATGCTTTTTGGAAACATGGGACATCGGGACCAAAAAGAGATGTGAAATGTAACCATTGTCCTAAGTTTATGAGTAGGGGCATAACTCGGCTAAAATATCACATTGGAAAGATAGAAGGCCATGATATCACACCATGTGACGGCTGCCCTGAAGAGGCTACCAGGGAGGCTATACCAAGCCTTGAAACATTTGAGCAAAAGAAGACAACAAAAAAGAGGACAACAAATGTCATGGCAGCCCCAATGGGAGAGTTTAGTTCTACAAGGTCGCAAACAGGTGCAGGGTCTTCTTCTTCCATTGGGCTACAGATACGAGGATCGTCATCGGACAATGTGAGTGGCCATATATTAGACTTTTGGGTTCCACGTAAAATTCCTAGTGCTCAACCTGGATTGCAAGGCACTGCACGAAACAAAAAGATGCATGAGAAGACAAAGGTGGCAGTTGCAAGATTTTGGTACTACAATGATATTCCCTTCAATGCTCTATGTAGTCCATATTGGGATCAATTGGTTGCTGCAATGACTGTGTTTGGTAAGGGGTTCAAGCCCCCAAGTCATTATGAGGCGAGTGAGCCATTGTTATAGGATGAGGTCAAAAACATTCATCAACTTGTGGAAGAGCAAAGAAAAGTTTGGGAACAAAGTGGTTGCACTATTACATCTAATGGGTGGATAAATGGCAAGTAGGATGCTCATCAACTTTCTAGTTGCTTCCGGGGATAATTAGTATTTCTAAAATCAGTTGATGCCCTAATCAAGTGAAAAATGCAGAGACTTTGTGCAACATGTTGGATGAAGTGGTAGTGGAAGTGGGAGTGGGTAATGTCATCCAGATTGTGACTGATAATGCAGCTGCATATGTAGCAGTCGGTAAATTTCTGATGGATAGGCATCCCACATTATTTTGGAGCCCTTGTGCCCATTGTCTTGACTTGCTCCTTGAGGACCTAGGGAAACTGAGTTGGGTGGAGAAGGTGGTTGAAGATGGAAGAAATATCACAAAGTACATCTACAATCACACATGGGTAGTGAGTCTTATGAGAGAGCACACTGATGGTAAGGACCTTGTGCGATCAGGGGTCACACGCTTTGCTACTAATTTTTTCAACTTACAAAACATATTAGCCACATTGTCCAATCTGAAGCGGATGTTTGTTAGTGAGATATGGTTGGAGAGTCCTTATGCCAAGAAGCTTGAAGCAGAGAAGGTTGTGAAAGTTGTGTTTGATGTTAGATTTGGCAAGCTAATGAAGGAGATCATCAATGTAAGTTTTCAAACCTCGATTGATGATTTATTATTTAATTTTCAGACATTGCAACTAGTTGATTTTTGTTAATTTTTTTATGTCCCAGTGTCAGAACCGTTGGTAAGGGTTCTATGAATGATGGATGGGGATAAAAACTCCATAGGGTATCTATATGAGGCCATGGATAGGGCCAAAGAGGTCATTCAACACTTGTATAGGTCAAATGAGACCAAATATAGACCCATATAGAACATAATCGATCGTAGGTGGAACCGACAACTTTACCAACATATTCATGTTGCTGCCTACTACTTGAACCCCAAGTTTTACTTCTATGACACTTTCAGAGTAGCTGCAGAGGTTCGGATTGGCTTGGACACATGTATTCGGAGATTAGTTGAAGATGAGAACCTTTGAGACCTCGTACTTGATGAGTTACAGAGCTACAAGAGGGAAGATGGGTCATTGTTTTCTTCATCTGATTGCATACGTAGGAGATACACCCTGCAACCAGGTAAACAAGAACATGTGTTTAGTTTTATTATATCATTTATTTCGCTCATTAAGTTTATTGGAATCTTCACCACATTATATATAAATGGTTTTTTTATCCTTGCAGATCTGTGGTGGGAAGATTATGTTGCCACAACACCTAATCTTCAAAAGCTTGTCATCTAAATATTATCGCAGCCATGTAGTGCTTCTGGTTGTGAGTGAAACTAGAGTGTTTTTGAGAACATACACACAAAGAAGTGCAATAGGTTGACTCAGAAGCGCTTGGATGACTTGGTTTATGTGTGGTACAACCTTCGATTGCACGAAAAGGTGCGAGGGCAGGGTTCATATGAAGCATTTGACTTGGATGAGATTGATCCATATGTAGCAGATTGGGTTGCTACTTCTGCTTGTGATGATGTGGATCTCCATGTGGATCCTTTCTTGACTGATGATCAGCTAGTTGACTTTGAGATGGAGGAAGATGACTGGGATGCAGAAGTGACAGCACGTGAGGAAGAACATGAGCTTGGTCATCCATCAGAGGCTTCTGTTGAGGCACCTATTCAGGCGTCTGTTGAGGATGATGCAACTACTTCAGCACCACCCACCCAGCAACAACGATCTCTTTTAAGCTTTAGTCGTAGACGCAATTTATGATTTCTATTTCTAGTTTTCATTGATATTGAAACTTGAACTTAATATGTATTCAGAAGTTGTAGACTTGTAGTTTCACAGAGTTTGACTTCGATATGTATTGAACTTATTTTTCAAGACAAACTATCACACTTAGCAAGAAAAAGGATACCCATCATCCAATTCTACTATAGAGCTGAATGTTTAGTATATTCTGTCAAACTGTAATCTTTGGTGTTCAAAACTCTATCTGCAATCCTTGCAAATATTGAACAAATTGTCTTGCTCGCAAGACTTCACAATTTGGTTTTCAAACGAACCTGCAAAATCCCCCCTTTCCGCTCAACTTGTAACTCTGAATTAGCCACACCATATCAACCAAGGAGAATCTTTCACCACTGTGATTAATCTTCTCCGAGAGGACTTTCGTCCTCAAGAAAGCTGAGATGAACCAAGTTCAATCCCACAAACCCACAACAATTTTACAAGAGAGAATGAACAATCAACATAATACCAAATGAGCTCCATGAATCTCCTTTTATACTTTTTCCTGTCAAACTTTCTGGAAAACATTTTAAAATTCAATTTTAATTAAATAACCCCCTTTTGGCTCCAAAGACCTTTTACTAAAATAATAAATATATTTGATGTGCAAGGTTCCATTTCAAACATCCATGATTTAAAACTTTTAATTCCCTTTCCAAAAAGCTATGACACTAAGGTGCATTTTCAATTATTTTATAAAATTAACGAACCTTAGTGAAAGAATTAAATCATAGCTCAATTATTCACCTATTCAAATGTTGTACTTATTTTTTGGTATATGATTCTATGTTTTTTGCTAAGTTTTAATTGCTATGTATTTAACTCAAAACTTTGATTAATATATGGTGGATATCTCAAATCAGTATGTTGTACAAATTTGGTGTATATGTGTGTTTTTAAGAATATTTTCAGAAATTATTTATTTTCAGATGTTCAATAAAAGTGTCGATTTATTGCTGATTTTTTCACAGAGTTTTTGGCGATTCTGAGTTTTTCAAATTTTTTGGGATGGCCGAGTTATTGTCGAGTCCACTTTTTTCAACCTTGGTCTGAATCACTCTTATGACTTTTGTCTCTACTCTGCACTATCAATTTGCCTTAAAACTTTGTTTCAAATGTTTTTCTTACATGTGTGCCTTAAAAGTGTTTCCAAGTATGAGAATCTTCCTGAGAATCCTTTTATTATTGACTTGGTTGATTTCACTAATTGATCCATCTCTCATCTTCTAGTTACAAGAACAAAAATGTAAATTGTGGAATCGAGAAGTTTAGTAATCTGCCTCCTAAAAGAAGGTCAAAGCACAGAAAGTGTAGCTGCAGCTCTCACTAGGATTTTCTCTTCGACAAATGTAAGTCAATGGGAGAAGGTACCAGTGATTTGACCACCTTGACGTGTGACCATGTTCATTGTTCAGTGTGTCCATTTACTCTAGAAAGGACATATAAATCGTCTCCTAAGATGAGAAGATTGTATCTCAAAAAAATTTTAATCTCGTCATTATCTTAATCAAGGATAAGGAGACAAATCTGTTTGTATGCTATATTAGTAACACAATTAACATGGCCTAATTTTATCTGTAATTGATATCTTTCTAGAATGTCTCACTAAGGAAGTAACTCTAAGGAACATGCATCATAATCTTCATAAGGGAGAAGAAGACAGTTTGTTTATTTAATTGTCATGTAAAAGGACAAATGCGTTTGTGGCAAGAGGTCCTGGTAACACAATTAACATGTTTTAATTTTATTTTGAATTGATGTTTTCCTAGATGTCTCACTGGAGAACTAACTCTAAGAAATGAACGTGAATGTGCACACACATGCACAGCTATATCTATATAATTATCAAACAAAAACATGATAAGAGGGAGCATATATACCAAGAGAAAGTGAAGCAAATAGTTCGATAAAAACACGGTTGCAAGCAGATCTCAAATTGAAAATTGTCATGAAGAGAATATTTACATTTTATCAACAAATGCTATTTTACACCAATTCATGATCTTGTTCAAGAACATAACAGTTTTCCCTCTACAAAGACCCTTGAACCTTCAAATATGATTTGAAAATGAAAACTGAATAAGTTTCAACTTTTCATGAAAATAGTCTTCAATATGTTAACCAACAGGTACATTCTGAACACGAAGTTGCCACAAAGGAAAGTAGATTTCTGATTTTCTAATATTTTGGTTCAATAATGATACAAAACCTCTCGATGTATGTGTTGAGTGAGTTCTCCTGAGAGTGAAATTCTGGGCCTTAATCAGAAGGAAGAGAAGAAAATATACTTCCAATGTCTTTCAGCTGAAACATTGTTCCTTTCACTGCTAGTCTATCATTATTTTTGCTGCTGACTATTTCAATAATTATAGCGACTAAATACTATTGCTATACATACAGATCCAGTTTATTATGTCGGTAATGAATCATCCATCTAGAAATATCTACTCGTTTGAAAACCATGGAAAAATCCCTGCATATTCCTGAACAAATAGAGCATGCTGTAAACAATCGACTTTGGATCAAAAAAAATTGACCACTTCTGTTAGTACCGCCTTCGCCTGAAGTGTACATGTCGACGCCTACAACAGTTACTTTGTGAGTAGAGCAGTATAGAAGCAACAAGAACCAGTTCCAACAGTGGTAACACCTTTAATTCTGCCATTAACAATTTCAATAAAATCATTTACTTTTTGCAAGGACATTATTGATAATGAATCCTTTCACCCAAGATCTAAAGTCACCATTTCTAAACAGTAATCACTATATGTCAACAAAAAAAAATCTACAATATCAAGAGCATCGTAAGGGAGTTTATAGCATCATATGAAAACTAAAGAGTAAGAGTATATAGCATCATGTCAACTAAACTATCACATTACCCTTCAGCTTTTGTATCAGGCCTTGGATTTCCTTCTCATCTTGGTTCAATGACACTAGATCATCTTCTTCTGACAAAAGTTTCTGTTTGACATGTTCTCTGTTTCGCTTTTTCATAGTGGAACTATCACTGTATGCTGAATGTTTATCAATCAGTTTCCCATCAAAAGCCCTTCCAGTCTTAATGCATGTATTTGGACATCCTATTTTCCCAGAATATTCGTCACTTCCATCACAACAATCTGCAAGCAGATTGGCCTGTCAGTAGAATGCCAAGTAATAATCATATATGTACGAGAAGAAATTTTTGATTCAGTTATTGTGGAGATACAACTCATCTGAACTCTGCATTGAAAGGGAGGAATCACTGATTTTAATTTGCAAAGAAATGTAAAGCCGATATAAAGGCATACACTATATTCTTAATGACATTTGAAGAATGAGAGGAAAAGTCAAAATCCGCTATCTGATACTATAAAATTAAAAAATGTGCATACAACTATTCAATCAAGAGGAGTCACACAGAAACTGATCTAATGGTAATAGAAGCAAGCCGATAGAATTGGGAAGGCCCCAGACATTCCACTCAAGAAAAAGAATAAATAACAGATTGATTTCCAAGAAGTTTATGGAATCACTGAAACCTTTCCCTTGACAATATAGCAAAGCATATTTATGATAGTTATCACCTTTATGATTTCAATTGACAGTAGACGTTTTATTGATTTGAGTTAAATCGTCATTATACAACACATTTTAATTTGCTAAAGTAACTTCACATATTAATTATATAAGCCCCTGGTTTCTGAAACTTTATCCTTATCAGTTACCAGAAAACAATTCGTTGCATCTGTATCATGTGGAATCATATACAAGGATGGCAACTCTTAGTAAACAATTAAACACCACCTGAGCTGAAGGAAGCAAACCACGGAACTAGAGAATTGCATGGTTCATACTTCACTTAAACCACTTGAAGAGTTAGATTGCATCAGATAACATTAGGAGCAGCAACTCCTTTAGAAAACTAAAAAGCTATATGTTTCTGTAAATCGTTTTAGTTATCATACGATACTTATTTGGTGAGCTATACTTTTAAAAAAGCATACATGCCTTACACATATTTTGTGATAATGCCTACAACATATCAAATGAAAGAAAAATATCGGGGCCAGCTGAAAATAATTAGTCCTCTGCCAAGGTATACTAATATTAAATATGCAAAATGAAAAAGATTAGAACCACAATGAGTGACATAAACAGTTCTCATGCAAAGGATTTGGACTCGTGATATTTTTCATTGTTTCAGAATCAAGCTTATAAACAAAATCCCCACAAAAAATTGTTACTATAAATTTCAATGAATTCTCAAAGTTAATTTCTTCAGGATTTTCTAAGCTGTCAAAACCCTACAAAGTGTCCAGATTACTTCAACGACTTCTCAATCAATTTTCAAACATTTTGATATTTGATTGTTACTAGTATTCTTGTTTATTGGCAGAAGTCTACTTGTCATCGTTTTTTGTCAGAACTTCAGTTATTTCCCTAAGTTGCCAGTTATGGTTTGGGGTCGGGTTTGGATTTGTGGGTACAGTCATTTTTTATTTATTTATTTGGGGGGGGGGCGTTGTGTTCATTTTGGCTTCGTCCATACAAAAACATATACAAAATAAAAGACATATACATATATGCAGCAGTAATTAAGTTCATAATGCCAATTATGCTAATAGTCAAATAACATAGCAAAGCACACTACCATATAAATTAATGTTTTAGTTCAAATAACATAGAAAAATGCCAAATCATATTAATGTTTTAGTTCAAAAATAATTATGTCAACTGTCAACAATCAGCCATCCTTATCAAATATCATATGGGTCATCAAAATATCATCCATATGCAGTGGTAAATTAGAATCACAAATAGTGGCACTGGCTGTAATGTCCCCGTTTTCATGAGCAATGGAATTGGAGGGATTAGCCTGTTATTGTGACCCTCGTAGGCTAATTAGGATGATAGAGGGGGCCGTTTGGCAGAGTCAGAGGTCAGTTTCCACTCTGGAGGTCTGTGATGTCGGGAGTGCTCTTCGTTTGAGTCAGATTGACATACTATTTATAGTAAGTGTTTATTTTGGGATTGATCTTGGTTTCTACTTTTAGCAGGGCATCTGAGCAATGGTATCGGTTGGAGTTGTGGAAACATTTGCAGAGCTTTCACTTTCAGAGACTTACTATTTATAGTAAATCCATTATTGGCCAGTTACTATTTATGGCGAGACGTTCTGGCATTGACTCTATCAAGATAGTTGTGAAGTTGACTTGGTCCTTGGTTTGTCGATGGTTGATTCGATTAATGGAATTAATGATAATTAATTAAGTTTGACTTAATTAATTATAAAGTTTAAAACTTATGCTTTAGACCAAATCATTAATTGCTCATTAATGAGCTTATTTTACTTGGTGCCAACTTATGAAAGGAAAGCATATTATTTTATATTAATTCAAACATTTGAATTGTCTAAGTTTTTCAATGCCAAGTTATGTCACTTATGTGAAGTGTAAATCTGAAGATTTCATTCGATGGAATGGAAGAGTAATAAATAGAAATTCATTTGGAGATTTCAAATATCTCTTGGCTATTGATTTTTCTATTTGGTGAATTGGTTCGAAAGAATCCAGGGATTTTGAGTTTTGCATCTGCTGGTATTGAGACAGAAATCTCAGTATTATTCAACACTTTGAATCATCGTTTCTTGGTGATGAATTGTGTAAATTCCCCTATGAATTTCTCCATGTCTTGGCGGCATTGGTTTGCGATCGCACTTGATGAGGGAATTAGTAGAATTGGTTTGGTGCTGCTGATCTTGGCTTTTAAGAGGGTCTGCGCTTGAGGAATTATGAGCCGCCATTAACTTACAGGAAGTGACCGTTGATTGGGCTGCGATTTGTTATAGAAGCCGTGATTGCTGTATCTAGCAGCAGCGTTAAACACCTATTGGTCTGTGTATGTGAGGAGTAGGCACGATTGTTAAGAAGTGCCAACATCATGGATTTCCAGCACTGATGTCAATGGGAGTCCACTTGCCAGGAAGCTGTGATTTTCTCCAAAGGAAATCCCACGTCAATCATCTTCCAGCTTTCCAGGTTCCATATTTAATCTCAGCAAAGGGGAATGTAAACGATTTGTAATTGAAAAGTTTTATAGATAGATCATGAAGTGTAAATGCTGAATAGTTATTTGTTGATCCATATTGAATTTACATGCATTTGTATATGATGGGAATTGCAAAATCAATTAAATACAAACAAGATAAACACATATACATTCAGAAAATCAGAATTTGAACTTTGCCTGCCAACTGTTTGATGTAATGTCAAAAGAGCAAAAATTGTGTTTTCACTATTAGAACCGGGTGGGCTTTTTACACTGGCACAAGCTTTGGCAGCGATACTAGCATTCTTAGTTTCATGATCACTAGGTAGCTCATGGTCATTATCAACTCCAAGTGCAGCAAGGTGGGAAACTAAATCATCCAATTCAGCATGCTTTGGACCAATATCCCACTCTTTTGTCTCCCCTTCTTTGTAGGTATTTTATTTGTGTGTGGGGAGCCACAAGTTTGAATGCACAAAGATCAAGTCCTCCATCTTCTTGGAGTGTAGTCTATTGCGCTTTATTGAGTGGATGGAGTACGTGCTCCAATTCCTCTTAGATGAAGATGAACTTGCAACCTATCAAGATTTTCAATTTTGAAATTGGAGAGAAACGAGTTATGAATAAAATTAAAATATAAACTCATCAACAAGAATCTTAACAGTTAAGAACTTGCGATAAAATTTTGATGGCAAGAGGTTGTAGGTGCTACTATGATTATCCATGGAAGTACCACCATTTATGAGCATCAATTCTACGCTTCTCCCAAAGAGCTTCAATATCACAATCATTTGTGCTTGCAAAACTCATGAGTTTAGTCCTCATTGCAGGCCATATGTCATGGTGAAAGAGTTTGTGAAGGGTTGTCTTGTACCCTTGAGCAACTTCAAGATCTCTAAATGGGACAACTCTTGAGCCAATAAGGAGCTTATGATTATAGTACTTGGAACTCAATGCAAAGGCAAGGAGATGCAAAGGAATAGCTAGTTTATTCGATCTCTCCACAATAATTTGTTGTAGTTCCTTGAAGAATGTTTCTTTGGGATCTTTCTCTTTTTCATTTATGATGACTTTCATTCTCTCAATCATTGAGTCAATGACATTATCTACCTCACCAAGCAAGGCCTATCCATGTCAGTATATCAGATTATGTTCAACACAAGCTTAGTGAAAACCAGGAGGTACTCAGCACAATCCTACCAAGAGCCATCTGGTATCATTGCCCTAATGTTTGTTGTCCTTGTAGTGCTAGATTTCCTCCATATGCTCAAATTAGGGATGATTACTATTCTAGATAGTGCTTCACAAACCTCACAAGGCATCTCAACAAAAGTATGCAGGCAAAATAGGTAATAAAAAAATTAAATTAAAAGCTCAAAATTTTTACTAAAGTAAAATATATTTAAATAATTTAACTTACCTTCAACAGGTTAGATTCCAAGAATTGTCTAAATACGCCTTATGACGTATGGTGGTTGGTGATGAACATTTGGACTCCTTGGCATCAACATACACATGTTTGATCTATTGCACTTTGTTGCCAATTTTTTGCAGCATTAGATTGAGTGGACAGCACAAGGTGTCCAAAAAATGCTATGTTACCCCAAGTTTCCAGGACGGGGGGCGGGGAAACGGGTTTCCGGGAGTTTTTTTCTTTTGCCAGAGCAGGGGACAGCAAGGGACGGCTATATATATATATATATATATATATATCTGAATTTTCAAATATATTCATAAATTTCAGAATTACTTAACATTATCACATTCATCATAGCAAGTTCACAACATAATTTAAAATTATCAATTCCATTCATCAAATCATCATAGAACATAGCATTAAAACTTCAAATCGAATCATCATCTAAGAATACTAAAGTTTAAGAATAGGAACATAGGATGACATCAAATCAATCAAATGAGAGAATGAAAATCATCATATATTCATATCATAAGGCAGCAATTTTCAACAAAATGAAAATCAAAACATTGAAAAGTTAAAGACTTAAACTTCAAACTTTTAAAGTATCAACTATAGTCTATCAATGATCATATAATATTATAATGTC
>MU226208.1:1277532-1304299 GCA_018584345.1 Thuja plicata
ATATATATATATATATATATATATATATATATATATATATATATATTTATTAATATATGTTATATGTTATTAATATTAATAATATTAAATGAAATTAGTAATCGCTATTTATAACAGTCGATGTTTACTCGACTGATTAAGTGTTATCGGGTTTCATAATAATCACAGCCACTATCATATACGATAACCATTAACTAATGGTTATCCAACACATTCGTTTATCATTCGCACTCCTTCGAAACAGCGCCAGCCTACACGGCTGTGTAGAGGCATGGCTCGACGTGGCTTTAGCCACGTAGAGTCATGACTCTACACAGTCATGTCTCTCAGTTTATATATTAATATTAAATGGTATGGGCTGTGAAAAACAATCAATAACAGTGGCATTGTCTTCTCACAGCAGCATACTAACAATCAGTATTATAATATATATATATATATTCAGTAAGAATATATATATACAGCATCATACATTTATCATTGTAAGATTTTCTCTATTACGATCTTTAAACTTAACAAAATCTACATATACTGCTCCACATGTCTTTCCAGACTTCTCACTATTCAACATATCTAAATGATGCAAAACAATGTCTACATATAGGACCAAGGGCTTTACCTCCTGTAACTCTGTGATAACCTCTTTATCATAGGCTGCGATTGTGATCTTCGCTGTCCCATTTAACTTCATGTTTCTATTAACGCACTTCTTCATTTCATTTACTACGATTCACAACAATCATCTTCAACTGTATAAAAGACTTTTGAAAAATATAATATGAACTCATTATCTGCTGCCCTATTATTCAAATCTGCACTTTCACTTTCATCTTCTTGAGACTTTTTACCATTTACCGAACTTACACAAGTTCTTTTATTTCGAGGTTTTATTGCTTCAACCTCTGCAACTACTGCAATCTCATTCGGTGCTTCATTTTCTCCATCATCCTATGCTACTGCTGCCTTCTTTTGCTTTTCATTACTCTTACTCCCTCAAACATGAGATATAAAAGGGAGAATAGAATAGAATTTCGAAGGGGACAAGAAGAAAGGAAGAAAGAAGGGAGCATGGGAACTAATTAAGGAGTAATGGAATAAAACGGGAATGGGAAGAATAGATGAAGGTTTGTGACTCTTTCAAAAGCGGGTAATTATGAAAGGTAATGGAATAAGATAAGAATGGGAAGAATAGATGAAGGGTTGTGACTCTTTCAAAAGCTGGTAGTTATGAAAGGTTGTGACTCTTTCAAAGGGCATTTGTGACTCTCTTGAAAGGTTGTAATAATGAAAGACTGTGACTCTCCCATAATGAAGATATAAATAGGAGGGAATGTCATTTGTTGAGTGCATGGAAGAAGGGATCATCATAAGGAAGGTAATCATAGTAAGTTCTGTTCTGAGATATAAGACAGTTCTGATCTGCATAAAGGGAGCATAGGAATTAAGGAAGGATTAATAAAAGAAGAAGGAAGTAATTCTAAAGGGGCAGCAATGATGGAGGGTGGTTACCCTTTCGAAGGGTGGTAATTGTGAAAGGGTGTGACCATTGAAAAGGGCAAACATGGTGACGAGGTGTGATCCCTTCTTTAAAAAGATATAAAGGGGGAAGAAGGATCAATATGGAATGGAACTGGAAAATTATCTCTTCTTTTAATCCATAAGGATCAATATTTAATGAGAGAGAATAAGACATTCAATCAATCAGAATAAGAGATAGATATCTGAAAATAAGCAGCAGATCAGACTGCTATAAGGCAAATAGCAGACTTGTATGCTGATATAATGCATAATGATTTGGCTGACTATGATTGGTCTCTCATTTGTTAGGAAGTAGAATATTACACATTGCTATTGTTATATATATATATATATATATATATATATATATATATATATATATATATAATTCATTTGAAGTATGTTTATTCATAGCCTATTCCTTAATTACTCGCTATAGCCCCTTAAGAGGATAGGTTGGTGTTGTGTAGGGAGAGGCAGAGTAAAACCTCACAAGGTAGGTGAATCCCAAGATGGGATAAGGACGGGGGGTTCTTAAAGCCTTGAGGGAGCCTACTTGTAGATTGGTGTCAAGCGCCCTACGACAAGTAAATCCCCATCCTCCTTAGGGTTGAGTTTAGGAGAGAAGTAAAAAATTGGGGCTTAAGTATGTTAACTGTCAAATGTATTATGAATCATTAATTGGATTTGAATGCATAGTAATGTATGTTAATCATTGAGAATTGGCAAGCTTCTTAGTAGGGAGCATTATGACTAGGTTAAATTTACATTTCCAAGTGCAATCCAAACCCTAGTTGGCAATTTTAGGGTAAATCAAGTAAAGTTCCAATAGGGGACATTACACACTTGCACCCTAGACTTATCAAAGGATTGTTGTGATGTTTGCATGATATTTAAACTGCCCTTTGTCTGGCAAATCCAATCCTTTGTCATATTTCGTTTAGGCTAGTGATATGTCACTTGGCCAGTCACAACTATTCCTTTCTTATGTCTTGTTTCCACCATTGTCACTCAACATTATTTCCACATCTATGACGGATTCTTTACACTTTTCTAGAGTGATCATAACTCTTCTGATGTTTGTCTTGTTTTTCATGCTTATGAACGGCAACCTTAGTGCCCTTCATTGTTTGTTATCTTCCACACTAGGGTTGTCCATTTGACTCTACAATAAGCAACGCACATTGCACTTTCTACCCACGTGTTGGGGATGCAATTTTTGGACTATCATCTTGTGTGGTTCTTTTACCACCGTGTAGTTGAAACTCTCACTACAATTCTATCTTCTATAGAATGTCCATGTACAATCTTCTTTGTTTGAGACTCTTGCATAATTTTAGATGACTGAGTATCAATGTAATGTCCCCTTTTTTTGGAACATTAGAAGTCAATTAAATAATTAAGTTTTAAGTTGTCAAATTATATCAAATTTAATAACTTAATTTAATTATTTAATAAAATATTAAAATGACTTAAATGGAGCTTAGTAAATAATCGATAAAGTCATTTTATTATTATTTCCCTAATTTCAAATTTTAAGAGGGGATAATAAAGGGACAAAGAAAAGGAATACCAAGAGACGAGCATGTCTACCCGCTGGGGTAACCTAGTCTACTTGCAGAATACACGGAACATGATATACATAAAGTAAATGACAAGTATTCTCATTCATTCATTCCAGCGATTACAATACAATATTGTCCATGCATAGCATGATTCCTTACCCGAAGGTAATACAAGGATATAAAGGACCAAAGGGACGCGACGGTTGGTAACCGTGCGCCAACTTCCTAGCCTCCGGTCATAACTAATTCCCAACCGACACATACTTACATTTTACCCGACAACATCGTCCCCCCCAAAAAGACAAGTCGTCTCTGACGACTTCACAACAAAATGGGGACAATTGTAACTATAACCAAGCATCACAACTAAGAAGGGGTCTGAGAAGGCATCCCTGAAGAGGTGGAAGAAGCTAACTGAGCTCGTAGTGCATAGACCTGTTTTGTACGAGCCTTCAAGTCCCGCTCGGCAACCATCCGGTGCTCCAGGGCATTCTTAACCATCATGGCAGCCCCCAACAACTCTTTCTCCTTCTGGTCCGTAGCCTCCCAAGCCTGGGTGAGATAGGTATCCAAGGTACGTCGTTCTGCAGCTATCTCCTCCAGCTGCTGCTCAAAAGAAAGTCTCTCCCTAGAAATTTTTGCCTCCATAGCTAACTGCGCTGTCCTAGCAGCTTCCACCTGCGCCACCAACTCACTGTGCTCTGTTGCCCAACCGGCCTGCTGGCGAGCCAACTCCTCGATACACTGAGCCAGGTCCCGCTCAATGGCCTCTAATCGGGTGGCCAGCTCCTCCCGAGCACTCTACGCGCCACCCGTGCCATCTCCCGTCCCTCGAAAACCTGCTCTGTACGCCTCAAGGCATAATAACCCTCTCTTAAGGCCTGCTCTACCTGTCGTACTAGAGTCTCTACACGACTCTCTACCTCAGGCTCTGTAACTGCCTAAGCTATCAACATCTCCGCTGTCTCGACTGTGGGCCAGCCGCCTGCCTCAAAACAGGCTGCAAAAGCTATGGGGCAACCAACCCGAACAAAAGTCAATAGCCGCTCCAAGTTGGCGACAACACTCTCCCTAGCCCGACACTGTGCAGAAGCCATCACCTGACGGCCACGGGCTACCATATCTGCGAGGTATGCCTCAATGTCCGTCGGGGGCTGAATGAAGGATTCACCCAACCCCTCTATGACTACAGGGCTCTCCTCGACAAAGTGTCCGACCTCCTTGTCCCCATCCTGTGCAGCATATCCCTCCTTGCCTACATCATGTGCGGCACCCTCTACTGCCAAGTGCACCGTGTGATCAGCTGTAGGGGATGCTACTGCATCCAGATCAATCACCTCTGGGGATACCTCCCGTCTAGGAGAGAGAAGTGTCGTGCTTGTTGGGGCCAGCAGAGCCATCTGAAATCGTTGGCTAAGCCAACTACACATGCCCTCAATGGAAGAAGGATCGGCTTGAGGTGGATCCAACAAAGCCCTGTTAATGGTCACCACGGCATCCGTCCCAACCACATCCAACTGGACTTGGCCCTCTCTAACGGGCTGATCCGACTCGTCTATCCTATTTCCTCCTACCTCTGTCTCTACTGAGGGTAATGCCTCCGAGACCACTGATGGGGTCATGTTGACTGGTGTCCGCAACTGACCAAAAGCAGGGGTAGCCTGTGTGCACTGTTGAATGCTGTTGTGGGAGTCAAATGTGCGGTTTCAAAGAGCATTGGTGGGGTAAATAGCATTGGTGTAGGCGTGTCTATGGTAACATTCCCCTCTGTGGGGTCACCCTCTGCTGTGTCCTCATCCTCGTCACTCTCGGATGTCGCCTCTCGCCCGCTATCTATGTCCTCCGACGCAGACTCTAAGACAGTTTGCCTTTGTCACTTCTGTCTTGGAAGAGCCTTCTAACCAGTCGGGACATCCAAGTGTCTCCAGCACATAATAGGAGGCTCACCTAGGGCCAAGGGCCCTGGTTTAACTTCTCTGGACAAAGTGGCCTCCGGGATCTGTTTGACTAATGCGTCCAGAAGTAATCCAATCGCGTAATGCGGCATGTAGAAGGTCTTGTGCTGGAGAGTCATAAACTCATTCATGCGCTCTGATAACAATTTCGCCCAGTCATAGGTCTTGCCTCCCATCAAGTTGTTCATCAAGGATATCTGCGGAAATGAGATGTCGGAAGCCCTGTTGGACCCCGTAAGTCTGCTTTTGACCACCTCCATGAGACTACGCCAATGCCCCTCTCTCACAAAAGACTTCTTCACCCCTCGGCCCTGTGAAGACTTCCGGATAGACTCCTCTGCATCGGAAAGGTTATCTCTGCATATCATCCTTATGTAGAAATCCTTCACCTCTGTTGTGAGTTTCTTGCCTTTGAGATTGATCTTTTGCCCTCCGTTCGGTAAACCAAATACTCTTCGAAATTCTCTCGCTGTGAAGGAAATCTCAACATCGCAGTCCATATAGGACACAATGCTAGTGCGAGAGTACTGATCGTATGTTTCCACCATTGCTCGTAGGGGGCCTTCGAACTCTTTGATACAAAAAATTGGCATTTGGATGACCCACTGGACCTGTGCTCTTCGAAGACTTTCCTTTACTGGATCGTTGTTTCGTGTCTCCTGCCACAACTTCCAGCAGTCCAATCCGTTCAAACCCTCAAACATTATGGTTTGGGGCGTGACATAATCTCGGGAAGAGGATGTTGCAGCCATCTGTCCTTGCCCTTTTGGTCTACTCTTCTTTCTCCCTGTGTCTATGCGACCTGCAACTCGCACACTTGAGGGCAAGACCTGTGCATTTTTACTTATATCCATACCACTGTCTGTCAACTTCGTCCTCCAGTTGCATTTTCCGGCTGATTCCATAACTGTTTTCGTTGTTGTCCTTATACGAATTAAATAACTAACTCTTCAATCCTTACTGTTGGCTTCTGTACAGCTGCCTTGCTTTCGGTCCTTTCCGACACTCGAGATTTTCGTACGGTTTTGGATTCGTAGAAACTCCTTTCCCTTCTTTTATTTAATCTGTCTTGTCTGCACGGCTTGTACGGCCGGCTTATAAATCTGCTCTGTTTCTTCCTTCCGTCTTGAGTAGTACGGTATCTTTCGTACACCACTATCTGCTATGGCTGCCTTACCAAGTTCTCGTTTTCCTTTATCCGCTTCGTATGGCTGAGAGAAGCATAACGCGGGCTAGGTAATGGTTTAATAATCCAGTCCGTACGGCTGTACCGTGCCGTATAGTGAGTGTTTTATATAGTCTTTCCTTTCGACCCCTATAGAGCTGTCCGTACAGACATGTGGCCACCTCTCTTCTTTTCCCCCTCCATACGACGCTTACTTCATCAGGGCCTCTCCATCATACCGTACGGCCTTCTATATTTGTTTCCCTTTGTTTCGTTCACGGGTTTGGGTGGGCCCGTACGGTGCTTTCTATTTCAATCTACTTGCCGTATGGCCGTACGGTCTATCTATTCCTGTGTCGTCATGACCGTACGGTGCCTGCTTGCTATGGATTGTATGTCATCGAGTGCTGTGTCGTACGGCTTGATGTTTGCCTCCGCTCAGTGTTGCGTTTGTTGCCTCCACTCGGTGTTGCGTTTAATACCGTGTGGCGATTTTATTGTGTTCAATCGAATGTTATACCGTATGGTCATAGAGGCTTTGAGTTTCACCTTTGAATTGAGTGTTTTTTTTGTCTTGTGGGCCCGTACGGCCTTTAGCCGTACGGTGCCTTTGGTCTTCTGAGTTGTCGTCTGTACGGCCTTAAGCCGTACGGTGTCGTATGGTCTTTTTTTTTTTTTTTAAATTTAAATTTTTTTTTTTTAAATTTTTTTTTATTTTTTATTTTTCATTATTGGCTGGCTGGGCCTTCCGGTGTGTCGTCGGGTCGCCGCTCGTGATACGGCTTCAGCTTGGACCCATTTATTGTGTCGGGGACTTCCTTGCTATCGAGCATCCACAGTTTAATTGCCCTATTGTCACCCACCTGTCTCACCCGGTACGGCCCCAACCACTTTACCTTAAACTTGCCCAGCTTGATTTCGTTCTTGCCATTGTATTTTAGTACCAGTTGGCCCGGGGTGAACTGAACGCGTTTGAGATGTTTATCGTGCCAAGCCTTCCGACGCAGTTGTGCTACCTCCGTTGCCCACTGTGCCATCAGGCGACATTCATCTAATTTGTTTAAGTTGTACAATCGCTCTCGGAGGCTTTCCATATCCCCAAGCCTATTCTCTACGGCTATTTGCAAGCTCGCCACCATGAACTCCACCGGTACGACTGCCTCTTGCCCGTACATCAACTAGAAGGGCGTCTGTCCTGTGGTGACCTTGTAGGTTGTTCGGTAAGCCCATAACACTGAAGGTAGCTTTTCTTCCCAGTCCTCCTGTTCTACCCCACATGGCTTATAAATGACTGAGACTATTATTTTGTTGGTGGCCTCGACCTGCCCGTTGGCCCGAGGGTAATACAGGCTAGACAAGGAGTGAAATATCTTGAACTCTATTGTCAGTAGTCGGATGACATGATTAACGAAGTGACCCCCTCTGTCACTAGTTAACTACACCGGGATGTCGTACCGTGTTATGATTTGCTCATAGATGAACTTGGTCGTGCTCAAGGCCGAGTTGTCCGGCAAGGCCCGTGCTTCCGCCCACTTGGTCATGTATTCGGTGGCTGCCACGATGTACCGGCATCTCCGAGCCCTACTTACCTTCAAAGGTTCGATGAAATCCAGGCCCCACCGTTCAAAGAGTTCTTGTGCTTGGGAGGGTTGCAAAGGCATGAAGTCCCATTTTAATGGCTTCCCGGCCCTTTGACAGGTGTCACATCCTACCACTCACTCTCGGGCGTTGTTGTGTAGCATGGGCCACCACAATCCTGCCAACAACACCTTCTGTGTTGTTGTGTCAGGTCCCATGTGCCCCCCTGCTGGGCCTTTGTGTGCCTGTCGTAGCACGCTTTGAATCTCCTCCAGGACGCACCTTCGGAGTACTTGATCCGGTCCCATTTTATACAGTAATCCATTTATAAGTTGAAACGTTCTACTCCTCAACACCAGTTTCCTTCGTTCACCAGGCGACATCTCCCTCGGGAACTATGACGTCGAGAGGTACTCGCCAATGCTCATGTACCATACTGAGAGAATGGCGATGCGAAAGAGATGTGCATCCGGAAAGTCGTCATTAACCCCTTCAAGCGGTTCTCCAGATTTGAGTCGAGAGAGGTGGTCCGCGATCACATGGCTTTTTCCTGGTCGCACGATGATTGTAAAAGTGAATTCTTGAAACAACAATAGCCATCTGCTTATTCTTCCTTGAATGATCGGCTTATTGACCAGGTACATCAATGCTTGATGGTCCACATAAAAGGTGAATGGTGTTGCAAGGAGGTAATGTCTGAACTTCTGTATAGCATATACCATACCGAGAGCCTCCCGCTCCCTGGCGCTGTAGTTTTTCTCAGCCTTTGACAGAAATTGTTGGTTAAATAGATCGGGTGATCGAGACCGTGGTCGCCAACCTGTGCAAGAGTTGCACCAATTGCAAAGTTGGAGGCATCCACGTGTACGTGGAATTCCTTATCCCATTTGGGATACACAAGAATCTGTGCCCCCAGCAACCTTGTTTTTAAATCTCCAAAGGCAGTGTCTTGTTCCGTACCCCATACGTACAGCTCTCCTTTCCGTGTCAATTTGTCAAGGGGGCAAGAGATTTGCGCGAAGTTCTTAATGAACCGCCTGTAGTAGCCAATGTACCCCAGAAAGGATTTTACTCCTGTTACGTCCGTAGGAGCCTCCAGCTCCACTATGACTCTGACTTTGTCTAGATCAGTCTTTAACCCTGTTTTACACATGATATGGCCCAAAAGCTTCCCTTGTGGAACCATGAATCGACACTTTTTCGAGTTGAGTGCTAACCTTGCTCGGCGGCACCTTTCCATGCATTCCCGCAGTGCTACCAGATGTGTGTCTTCGCCACTGAAGATGGACCAGTCATCCAGGAAGGCTCGAAAATTCCCTACAGACATCTTGTCGAAGATGTGAAGGATAATTCTTTGGAAAGTTGTTGGTGCGTTGCACAGGCCGAAGGGCATTCGGTTATATGCGTATACTCCGTCCTCGACCACGAATGTTGTTTTCAACTTATCCTCTTCTGCGATGGAAATCTGGTTGTACCCAGAGAATCCATCCATGAAGGAGTACATCTCATGCCCCGCCACCTCTTCGAGGATTGTGTCTGTGAACGGAATGGGGAAGGGGTCCTTCACGGTGACCGCATTGAGGCATCGGAAGTCAAGACTCAACACAGATCCATATTTGGGTGGTATATTTTTTCAGTGATATTAATATGGGGGATACTCACTCACTCGTTTGTACCTTGAAGATAATACCTGCTTCCAGCATCTTCTGGATTTCTTCATCCACTCTCGCTGCATAGTTCTTGTTCATCCTGTACGGCCTTTTTCGTATAGGTACAGCTCTTGGTACCAACGGGATGCGATGTACACACAGTTCGGGTGGGACCCCCTTTAGGTCCTTGTAGGTCCAGGCGAAGACAGCCTTGTATTCCATGAAGATTTTAAATGCTGCGGTCTCCAGTACTGGGTCCCAGTCATCACCTACAAGAATGTTGTGCGGGTTCTCTTCATCCCCGAGGTTAACAGTCTGTAGGGGTGGTTCCTCGTATTTTATGAGTTTTTCGGTGTCAAATTGGTGGGCTGGGCTGTAGTTGACATGGGCTTCTCCCTCTTTGTATTCCCATATTCTGGTGGGAATACTTCCTTCTCTTCCTCCACCTGTAGCATATATGTATGAAACAACTCGTAGTCTTCCATTTGCCAATGGAAGAGCCCGTTCAGCGAGCTCGTCTCGTCATCGGAGCATTCTCCCAACTCCAAGACGCCCTGGTCGTTCGGCTCTATTCCACCTTCGTCTCGTCGGTCATGTTCCCTGTCCGATTCCGATCCTGAAGACGATGCTATCTCTTCGCTTACCATTTGGGTACGGAGGTCAATGGCGTATTTCCGCCCACCGCTTTCCATGGAGAGTGTTCCTCTTCCAGTTATGGTTAACCTTTGCCGTGACTAACCATCCTCTCCCTAAGATGGCATCGTACCCTCTTTTCTTTAGCGGAATCACCACGAAGTCCAATGTGAACGGTTGTGTTCCTACTGTTACTTGTTGAGCCATTAGTGTCCCTAGGGGTTTGATCCCGTTCTAATCTGCGCCCAATAGATTGAAGGTCGGGGGCCATAGGGTAGGCTTTCCTAGTTTCTTCCATGTCTCCTCCGAGAGGACATTTACTTTGGACCCGCCATCCACTATGGTGTCTGTCAGTATCACTCCACGGATACCCATTTCTACGACTGTTGGGTGTCGTCCGTTATCTACTGCGAGTAACATGGGATCCGTTGCTGACCCTCCAGGAATATTTAATTGTGCAGTCTCCGCGGTCTCCGTTTGAACGGTGGTGTCAGGACGTAGGGAGAAAGTATTTAGTACGGCTGCCCTTAACAGAGGCAGGGTCTGAAGGAGGTCTTGAAGTTTGATTGGTACCTCCGTTTGTAATATTTGTCCAAGTACGTTATCTTCGGCTTCTGTCCGTCCGGAGGTGCTAGCCTGTTTACATGCGTCCTTCGTGGCTTTTCCAATCTCCTCACGAGCCTCTTGTAGTCGTTGTTTCTCTATATGAGGATGAGGGTACCGTGCCTCTTTTGTTTGGCTTCGAGTAATAGCGAGGACTCTTTCTTCCTCTATGTGCAGGTAGTTTACTCCAGGCTTCGGACAGGTGGCATCTTCATGATCGCCCGGGCCGCAACATCGGCACATCTTCTAGGTTGTGTCGCCTTTCTCCCAGTCACGAGCAAAATGGCCCCACTGGCTACATGCCCGACACGAGATTATCGACCTTCCCTTCGGATCATATTGTATCCGGCTCCTGTTGCTATTATCATTATTACTTCTTCCTCCACGTCAGTTGTTTCTGTATCCACCGGATGATGCAATGTTGTTTGTTTGTTGTGCTACGTTGGCCCCCCGAGGTGGTTGGTTGCTCTTGTGTGAACAGTACTTGTGGGCCCCTTGTCTTCATGTTGTATGGGCATTCCTTGATGGAATGGCCCATGACTTGGCAAATATCACAAAATGATTTTCTCGGACATGAGCCCTTCGTGTGCCCATTTTCCTTGCACTCCGTACGCCATAATTCCCCTTCGTCACTCCGTCCTATGGTTCCCTTCATTGACTTAAATTCTTTCATCATTCGCTCCATGTCTTTTTGTAATGCCGTGACTTTTTTCTTTGATTTACCGTCACTGTCGCTATCATCCCCCAAAGTGTCGTCCCCCTCCGACGAAGATGACTGGGTTTTCTTCTTTTTCGACGTCTTCTGTTCGCTTTCCAGGTCCATCGCCCGGTTGTATGCGTCGTCGTACGAGGTTGGAGGAACTATCTTCATTTTCCTCCGGAGGTTTGATTGCAGTCCTTCGGCAAACCATCTCTTCTTCAAGCCGTCGGCTGGCTGACTCTCCATTTTTCCTACGAGCTCGTTTAGCCAGCGGCCGTAAGTCTGCACGGTCTCTTTTTTTCCTTGTTTCGTCTCATATTTCCGAGACGATTTCGTTGTCGTCTCGGAGGAGCCGAAACTCCTTTTCAAATGCTTTCTTTAATAAGTCCCACGTGGTCACTCTGGTTTTGTCTAGGTTGGAGTACCAGTCGATTGCTACCCCTCGGAGGGTTGCCGGAAACTGTCTCATCCATTAGTCCTGGTCAGCGACTCCATTCGCAGACCAGATTGTCTGACAAGTGTGGCAATGCTGGAGGGGATCTTCTTTTCCATCCCCGTGGAACTTGGGTAACTTCTCCTTGTTACCAGCCATATTCGCCCTTGGTGGTGGACAGTTGGTGTGTGCTGCCTGCTGCGTTTGGGTTCCTGAAAGTGTCTGTTGTACTAGTTGTACGGCAGGCTGAACCAGTGTCTACGTTTGGGTTCCTGGAAGTGTTTGTTGTACTGGTTGTACGGCAGGCTGAACTGGTGTCGGTTCGGGTTAACTGATGTTTCCGAACTACTCGGAGTGGTGTGGACCTCGTGCCTTTCTGTCACTTCAACACTTTCTGCGTCAACTCTGCCCCTGCACTCCCTCCGTTCGGCTTCCTCTCCTGCCTTCTTGCGGGCTTCTGTCCTTGGGGTTAACGTTAGGGTCCCGAACAAGCTTGTTTCTTTTAACAAGTCCTCGTTGTCACTGCCGCCGTCCTCCTGGTTAGGTTCCTCCAGACCATTGCCTTCACTTACCCCCTCCGGTAGTCTTTCGGCACGTCTCCTAAACCTCTCCCTTCGCTCGGCTTGCTATTTGTCGAGTACTGCTTTCCTAACAGCTTGTTCTTCCTCAGGATCCTTCTCTAAATACCTATTCTTATTTAACTGATTGGGCATCATTTCTTTTCTTCACATCAATAATCAACATAGAATTTCTTGAAACAAAAGGACACTTTTATTTATTCATGTTTTATTTACAATCATTGTCATTGAAATGACTTGCATTACAATTGTTTTATTTTTTTGTGTCCTTCCCTCCCCTTCTGCTGTCCTCACATCTCAGAGTCCCCTCCGGGTGCCATCGCCTTCCTCCTGGCGACGAAGTTGTTCCCGTGCCTCGTATGCGTGGAGGATTTCCTGACGACGTTCCTCTCGAACAATCTCCTCCCGTCGGGCACGTTGTGCAAGTGTTACTTGTGCCAAAAGGCGTGGAAGGTGGTTTAGCAAGTGGTTGGCTGCGAGATTCACCTCAATCGCCGACCACACTGCACTTTGTGGAACTTCTGCTTCGTAGGCCTCCCGACGGACGTAGGTTTCAATTGCAGCCTGGAAGTGGATCCTAAACTCCCGTGTCTGGTTGTCTTCGCCTTCGTACAACTCTATACATGCGTCGTCTACCTCGGGATCGATTTCATCAACGGATAACCCCATCGTGTCCATACGCCATCCGGTGCTCTTCTTCCCGCGTTCGTCCTCGGCAACGGTGCCAAATGTTTACCCGCTGGGGTAACCTAGTCTACTTGCAGAATACACGGAACATGATATACATAAAGTAAATGACAAGTATTCTCATTCATTCATTCCAGCGATTACAATATAATATTATCCGTGCATAGCATGATTCCTTACCTGAAGGTAATACAAGGATATAAAGGACCGAAGGGACGCGAGGGTTGGTAACCGTGCGCCAACATCCTAGCCTCCGGTCATAACTAATTCCCAACCGACACATTTTTACATTTTACCCGACAACAAGGCAGAGGGAAAACAGTCACAGAGATGTGCTATTAAAGAGCATTGAGATTCTCAGCATGCTTGGTTTATTATTTTCTCTTGGAAGATTTTGGGAGTTTCTAGCTTTCAGTTCTGAAACCTGAGGACGGAAATCTTAAGGATTTCTTGGTGGATTGGACGGAAACCCAATTCATTTCTTGGTGGATTTGCAACGGAGTTCACAGCTGGGCAAATTTGTAAAGACTTCATCTGAAGACAAACTTGCAATAATAGAGGTATTTCATATCTATTTGGAAAAAAAGGTTGTAATGATTCATCTATTTTGATGACAATATTCATATTTAATTTCAGACCTCTATTTCAATCTGATATTATATGATTTTCAATATAATTTGTTGGATAAATGGAAATCAGTTTGCATGCAAATTGTTTGTTTAAATTCCTGTGAAACATTTGGTAAAATCTGGAGCAAATATCCATAGGGGGATATTACAATGGTATCAAAGCAGTGTATGTTGTCAGCCTGTGAGGTTTTATGGGTAGCAGAGAAGTGCAACTTGGTTGCCTGATTGGGTTTTTGGATGGCTACATTGGAATATAAGAGTATAATATTTTGTATTTTATAAGTCCCAAAAATGTGCAAATCGACATATCTTTGATGTGAAGCATTATGGGCAGTTTTTTTTAATCGAATAGTTAAGACCTTTTTTTTCCTGAGCAAAATTGTGAAGTCTGAGTCAAATTTACAGAAATTAAGGTATTTGCATTGGGAAATAAAGATTATCTATTTCAGAATAGCGTAATGGCACTGAAGTTTGTATTGTGCGTTCTATTTTAAATAATGACATTACGGGATTGAAGTTCAAGGTATATAATCAAATGAATATTATTCTAATTGCACTTTCCATTTAAGCAATTAATATGGTGCAATTTCATTAAATATATAATGGTTACCAAATTTGTGGAGTGGGGCCCAATCTTTATTTGGGTGATTTACTAAAGTACAGGGGTCTTAAATTAATACTACCGTGGGTATACCAGCACGGAGAAATAATACGTTAAAGGACCTTATTACTTTAATGTTTCAGCGATTTAGGGGATGGAATGAAGAAATAAGATACACCGTGGAGTTTGAGATGTTTATTGGCTAAAAGAATATAATCTTTGCTGAATGACTCTCAACAAGGGACGAGAATACCAATGTTGTAGCGGATTCTTGAAATCACGGGAATTAATATTAAATCTGCTTCCGGAACTATAGCCGCTAAATCATATAAATAAAAAGATTACTGGGAAAAAAATGACATCTAGCAAATATATTGAGGAGCAAATAAATAGTTTTTAACATATTCATATGGTGACTTTGGCGACATCGATTGAGAAGACAAATTAATATGCATAATGCATATACTGAAGATGTGGAGTTCATGATTAGGATGAAATTCACCGCTGGTTTGGGATACATTCGATGTTAGTTTCTAAGAAAGAAACATGTCTGGGTTGTTGTCAAAAACAAACATTCTGAACCATACACGGATGCTATGAGCAAGGAATTAATGTCAAACTGGTAAACTCAGAACAAAGCACTGTCTAAAGGTAACAGCCATAATTCTATCTCCTAGTGAAGTTAGGTTACTCTGTGGGTTGTGTACTGGGTGGTTATTGGTGCACAAGTCATTGGGAACTTAATATTCCAACCATTGAAGACTCTAAATGAAACAGTTCTGAAGGGGAAAAACAATATATTTCTGCTATAATCTGGAAGGTTCGAACTTAGTGTTGGAGAGATTCAAATCCATATTCATCCTGGCAGGTTGGAAAAACATAGTACTAGTAAAAGGGACTGTAGCAAGAGCATAACAGTTGGGAAGTTATCACTTTTTACCAGAGCAGTAGGAATTGGGACGTAGTTAATTATTTTCAATCATCTCTGAGCTTGTCAGTTTCTGAAAGCTGTTGGGGCAATTGTAATAGAGTTGGAAGACCTCCAAAGAAATCGGTCTTGCTTTTAGAACAGAAGGAAACATAGGAAAATCTCCACAAACAAGGATTGGTGTGTTGATATTTGGAGGAATGATTCCAGATGATATTATTGAATGGTGGAGAAAATGAATTCTGTAAGTTGTTCAATGAATTTTGAGTACAAATCCTTCAACACATTGTAATCTGCTAATAAGAGGTCTAAAGCGATGATTTGGGAAAGTGTTGTGTGAAGATGACTTCTTGTATTGACAAGAATTGCCAGTGTATCTATTGTTACGTCAGAACTTGCGGTTGTGGCTTAATATTTCCATGAAGACAGATTTGGACATATGGTTTCCTATGACATCTACAGACTAAGAGGTCAGGTTGTTTATCCTGTTTGTTGAATCCAATTAAAGGAAGATGTGTATTTGAGGTATTAGCAACACTTTCATTTTAAATTTTCAAAGCATAAGGATACAATTTGACTACAAACACAAGAACTTAGTAATCTGAAATTTGTATGTGTGTGAACTGTTTGATCTAGTCCCTCTGTGACCATACATGTTAAGTGTTTGATAAAATGTGTCTGAGAAAGAATGCAATTTCTTAATGAGATTGCATAGGAGTTATTACAGTTTGCAAACTGTTGTTTTAGTGTCTAGCATTTTTTTGGAAAAAAAATGCTAAGGTTGGACTAGAACAGTGGTGTTCAAATTTCTCAACAACTTTTCAAGCAGTTATAATTCTGCATTGTCCATATTTCAGTTGAACAATATTTCAGAGATAAAGCTTTGTTTAAAATTAATACACCAGATAGGGTTGCCCGTTTCAGTGGTATCAAATAGAGGTAGCATCTTACAACCTGTGGAAGTGTACATCAGATTTGGTGGAATTCAGTTAGGAGAAAACAAAAAGAGGACAACGGCAGATCAAAAAAGTGATCTTTTCTCAAAAGAATTCAATGATACATTCAATGGTGATCAGCTAAGGGACTTGTAGACAGAAAATGAAGTAGGGAAAGGTTGTATGTAATTGGATTACAATTGAAGTCCGTGAAATTTCCTGATGTTGTTCTCTCTAAGTTGGAGGAATTAGACTCATATTTGTCTAAAGTAGACTAGTCAGATTGGAGGCTTCTGAATTGGGCTTTGCAACCCTCAATGCCCGCTTGGTCCAGCACAAGTTCATGGTACATCCTTATGAAGAGGTGAGACTTGTAGTTGCTTCTTGTCACAATGAGATCATAAGAATAACAGCTCTTGTAGCATCTTATAATGATGACATATTGAAGAAGTTTCTACAGCTGCTTGTGGATAGCCTACATGGGTTACATGATGTCAAAGCTCCTACTTTTGGTAAGAGGGTTAAGGTTTTAGAAATTATGGCAAGAACCAGATCATTTATCATTATGTTGGATCTCAAATGTGATAAATTGATTCTCCAAATGTTTGAATGCTTCTTAACCAAAATCAAAAAACTGCATCCAAACAATGTGAGGGCTTGTGTGCAAACTATTATGTCTTTAATCTTAGATGAGGAGGATGATATCTACAAGCGGTTGCAATCAAACTTGTTGGCTATTTGGAGAAAGGAGCATAATATCTCATGTATGGCTTATGAGTTCTCAAAAGGTTTAATTGACTAGAAGATTGAAAGGTTCAAGAAGCAAATGACTGAAAATGAACTTATCTCAATGGACTTACAGGTTGTAGGGTCTCCCAATAAAAAGTAAGAACCAAATGAGAAGGGAGCAGATTTGTTTCACATGTCAGGAGACTTGGACACCTAATCGCAATTGTGGGGTTGGTAAGGAAGATAAGGCAGCCAAAGAGGTTTGGACCAGCGATAAAGAAGATAGGAATGTCACAGCTTTGTTCCAACAAAAAAATACAAATGTTTGCGAGGGGATGGATTCAACTATTGTTTTAGGTTAGGGATATACAAATCTCTATATTGGTGACTTGAAGGTTGTGATTGACAAACATTTTGATGAGGATGGTCTTACTCAAGGAGAGAGCATATCGGAGTCTCAAGATGTTTCCAATGAGGTGCATGAATCTTCATATGGTGAGAAATTTCTTGAAAATGATGACATAGAAGCAACCTTGACTTTGTATGCAGATCAATCAAACAAGGAGTTTGAGGCCTATGATGACATTGATGCACCCTTGAAAGGTGTGATGAATCATGTGTTTTTTATAGCAGCAGTTCACTTATGCATGATAGTGCTTTGGAGGACCAATCAAACAATGCAATCCACGATGATGGTGTTGTGACACATACTTTGAAAAATTGGTTGAAGATCACCAATGATACGATAGTTCAGCCTTAATACATTTTGATGACACTCGCAAGATCATTGAAGACCTTGACTGGAAGGTTCAAATTGAAAGGAGACAAAAGGGCATGGGAAGTGATTCTTATTTTGCAAACTTATAGATTGTCAAAATGGCTCTAGAATCAATGAAATTTGATTATTTGTGTTTACTTTAAGGTAGGAATCATATCTTAAAGGTTGTGTTGAAGTATATGCTAATAAATTAATAGGAAAGAGGGATGAGGTCAATAAGCTCGTCATGGAGCTTAAAGATACTCAAGAGATATTGGAAAATACACAAATGGCCCTTCAAGAAGCAAAGAATGAGATTGTTGTCACTAATCATTCAGGGAGCAGAGAACAGAGGAATGATTGAGTTTTTCAAGGAAGTGATTAAGGAACTTGACAGTATATAACAGACTTATGATTTGGATAATTGTCCCAAAAGATCAAGTAATAAATTTTTAGACCAACTAGAGTCTGGGTATGAGTTGGGAACAAAGCATCATATTCAGTTAATTGACAATTCTTTGTTCGAGGTAGATATTGATTG
Source organism: Thuja plicata (assembly GCA_018584345.1). Taxonomy (NCBI): domain Eukaryota; kingdom Viridiplantae; phylum Streptophyta; class Pinopsida; order Cupressales; family Cupressaceae; genus Thuja; species Thuja plicata. The sequence goes on from MU226208.1 coordinate 1,295,717, forward strand.
GGCATTTGATAATCCACTCGAGTTGGATGAGGAAGTTCTTTCTGACCCTACTGATGAGAATAGAATTGATTGCAGGATTTGGGACTAGGTGCAGTTTTTAGTGATGAGTTTTGATCACAGGATTGGAGTAGTGGATCAATCTTTAGAGTTAGTATTGTTGCCCACTTTCCGATTAGCTTACACATGAGATCAGATTCTGATCTATAGATGAGTTGGTTGGATTCTTTGGTTCAACAGATCAGTAGTTCTTGGTTGAGGGTGGATGGTCGATATGATTTGATCATAGGAGATGGATTTTCAGCTACTTCCATAATCATGACTCCTATGTATTCAATGGTATTTCAGATTGTTTACTGTTGTACTTGTTCCTTCACAATGTTTATGTTGACCTCAGTCATGGAGTGGTTTGATTTTATGCACTTGCAGACTTCAATGCAGTTAGTTGTGGGACATCCCTTAGGTACAAAACATTTATTCTTCACTTCCACTTGGGACAATTTGAGTTACTACTATCACTACATAGCATTATTATGTGTTCTTTCAAATGATGATGGGTTGATTGCAGTGAGTTGGGATTGTTGTGATACTCACATCTGGAGGTTAACTGTCAGTTTCATGTTTTCAGTGGTTGACCACAGAGGTAATACTTGGTTAGTTTAAGTCAAGGTTTGTTATGTTGACTTCTATTCCACTCCCTTGACAGTGATGGATCAGATTCTTGTCTGGGATTTCATGAGGAGATACAGAGATTCTTACTTTTTGGTTGAATGGATTATTCTTTTTGTTACCCAAGATCATGATTGGCAGGGAGTTTGTTGATGTGGCCTTTCTTGAATTACCTTGGCAGGATATATTACATGGCATTAATTTCAGCTCTCTTAGGTTTTCAGACCTATGAAAGTTGTTCTAGTTTACACCAGTAGCTTAGGATGGGTTGATATATTTTTCATGAGCCTATGTTGGGTGTTTTGCACGACCATGGGAGATCATTTGGAGTTGGAAAGTTGTTCGGTGTTGATAGCTCCTTGAGATACTACTACCTCTTCATATTTGACAATTGTGATAGCGTGATGATTTGGGATCCTGAATGGTATATTTGGAACATTATTTCAGCAGGGTTTTGATGAGTGGCTTCACAATTCTAGGTACAGTAATGTTTGCATCAAAGTAGCACAACGGATTGGCGGAGCAACATTCTTGAGGTTGATATGGGATCTAGGCATTTGGATTCAACATGCAGGTGCAGATTGCTTGTGAGCAAGCAATCTCCGGGAAAGGAGGACTGTAATGTCCCATTTTTTTGGGACATTAGAAGTCAATTAAATAATTAAGTTTCAAGTTGTCAAATTATATCAAATTTAATGACAGCTTAATTTAATTATTTAATAAAATATTAAAATTACTTTAATGGAGCATAGTCAATAATCAATAAAGTCATTTTATTATTATTTCCCTAATTTCAAATTTTAAGAGGGGATAATAAAGGAATACCAAGAGACAGGTAGAGGGAAAACAAACAGTCACGGAGATGTGCTATTAAAGAACATTGAGAGGCTCATTCTCAACATGCTTGGTTTATTATTTTCTCTTGGAGATTTTGGGAGCTTTTAGCTTTCAGTTCTGAAACCTGAGGACGGAAACATTCAGGATTTCTTGGTGGATTGGAAGGAAACCCAATTCATTTCTTGGTGGATTCGCGACAGAGTTCACAACTGAGCAAATTTGTGAAGACTTCATTTGAAGACAAGCTTGCAGTAATAGAGGTATTTCATATTTGTTTGGAACATAAGGTTGTCATGATTTATTTATTTTGATGACAATATTCCTATTTAATTTCAGACCTCTATTTCAGTCTGATATTATATGATTTTCAGTATAATCTGTTGGATAAATGGAAATCAGTTTGTATGCAAATTGTTTGTTTGAAATCCTGTGGAACATTGGATAAAATCTAGAGCAAATATCCATAGGGTATTACAGTCAACTATGATCTTTGAGTAATGATTTGCACTATGACTCTTGTCATTTCTTGCCTCTCATTCTTGATCGCTAACTTCAAGCACATTGCATATTCTTGTTCTCACAGGCTGGTAGAATCACTCTACTCTGATACTAATTGTAATGTCCCCTATTGGATTATTCCTATATTTTTCCCTAGAACATCAAACGAGGTAAGAATTATATTGAGGAAGTGCAACTTGCCACTTTGGAGTCTTTATTAAGACCCTACAATTGGGTTAGTTATCAATATGGAAGATGAACATATAACCTGCAATATTATAAAGAGAATATTAATCATCATTGTAAATTACATAATGTGCATGGGGATTCAATAATTATTTCCCTACTATCCTCGTTATGGAGTCCCTTGGAAAATCATATAAGGCACCTCAAGCTTATTTCTTTCCATCAAGCTCAAGAGTACGGAATGACACCCAACATTTGGCTTCCTAGCCCCACCCAAGGTTGGCATAACTGAATGGAACTTATGTGCTACTTGCATCCCTTATTATGTATTCCATTTTACCATCCATAATGAGACAATTTGTTAGTTAAAGTATTGAGGAATCTTCACTATAATTTATTATGCTATCAGATCAGAATTATTTCCTTTATCATTTTATTCCTTATTTCAGATGCTATTCCATTTCCATTTCATTGATCCTCCCTGGATACAATTCAGGTCTCCTCCAAACTGCAGATTCTACCTTTCAAATCTACTCAAGAATATATATATATATATATAGTAATAATATGTTTATGCCTACTCTAACTATATTCTAGGTGGTTGTAATAATATTTATTGGTCTGTCTCTAATCACCCCTTTAATTTGTATTCCTCCTTTTTATATCTTCCACGGTGGGAAAAGTCATGTCCCCTAATTTTGAAGAGACATTGCCGTAGTCGGCCCTCAACAGCCACACAATTTTGTCTATTATTTCTTATTTTGAGTCGGCCTCCACAATGATTTTATGTCTAATCTGAGTCAACTCATCAAGGGACTCAATTCCAGGTCGATTCCTTCATCGATTATCTTATCTTTTTCTTTTACTATCTCTTTCTTAGTCAACCCTACTCTCCCGCATTTATGGCTGCGACCCTATTAAAATGGCTGTGATTTTCCTTATTGACGGGGACATGACAAACATCTAATGTTGCCTCTTCAATGCCTCTTGTCTTTGATTTGCACAATCTTTGTCTCTATCATTCAATCTTCTTACCCCTATGATGGTGCCCCTTCACATACTAGTTATGGTGCAAGGGTTTGATCAAGGTCGACAGCATATGATGAGATTGGTTCCAATCCCTTTGGTGTTTTTGTCATAGAAAGTGTTTAGGACAAGGGTTTCAGCTAAATTTCATGTGTGAAGATCTCCTTGCTCAATTTCAGTAATGAGATGTTAAATTACGAAAACCATTATACCAAGACGGACTTGATCTATAGATTAAATCAATCTTGGCTTGGCTTGGCAAATCTACATGATTGGATTTCAAAGTCTTGGAAACCTTTTTTATGGAAGGATGTAAATTTTTCCCTGTGCATAGAGATAATTTTTGATTGTGAATCCAAGCACGATGAGACATTCGATTTGGAGAAGGGGTTTTGGTTTTGGGAAAAAGCTACTCTATTATTGAAGTTGTGGCATCTTGCCTTCAACCCTCTTACCAAATACTTCTTGATGGTTCTTGTTTGGGTCAAACTACCAAAACTACCTCTATAGTATTAGATTGATTCTTGTTAGGAGGCTACTGGTATAGGTTTTTAACTATCTCCTTAGAGACAAACGCATTTTGTCATCCTACTTTTGCTCATATCCAAGTTGAGATAGAAATTTGAGGAGTTCCTGATCTGAATTATGAATCAGATTACAATACCTGGTGTGATACTTGCGGTATTGTCAATATAAAAACCAGAAGACTAACAATAGAATTGCAAGCCACAAAGTAATCCATTCTATTCGAAATTGGAGTTTATACAAATATGATGGATCCCAAGGGTCACTAGAATACCTTGGAAACGAAATGAAGAGTCCTCATAATATTTATTACAAATAAACTTATTAAAATTACCAAAAATTTCAAAAAACTACATAAAAATTTAGGCCTACTTGGAGAAGGCATAACTTTCTAGTCCTAGGTCTGATTTGCGAACCGTTTACTTCGTTGGAAAGATAATAAAAAATTCTAAAGCCAAAACTAGGAAGTCACACCAAGGTGAGCTTTAACCGCGAGAGATAGGCCCAGAAATGCCCCGAAGACCTTCAAAAATGCAGTTTACTAAGACATAGAAAATACTAAAATATTAGATTTCAATATTTCCCAATTCCATCCTGATCATTCATCCCCCCTTGAGAGGCAATGGGCCCAATTGCACTAATCTGCTGCAACAAATGAGGAAATCGTGCTTCAATTTGTTCCTTAGTTAACCACTTGCCTTGATGAGGATGCTGACCAGCTCGAACCACTCAATAAAGAAGAATGTTCTGATTTCTCAAAGTCTTTAAAATGACTTCAGTAACATGGTCACACTAGACTGGAACAGTAGTAGATAATTTTGCAGCTTGAATGTGTTCAGTAGCTTGGAAAATGTCCAACAAAGGAGGAAAATAGGGTCTCAACAATTCCACATTGAAAACTGGATGCAGTCCCAAAAAGGATGGCAAATTAAGTTCAAAAGCATTCTCACCAACTTGCTTCACAATAGTATACAGGCCATAACGAAGAGGACGAAGCTTCCTATTTGGTCCGTGAAGGCGCTCTTTCTGAAGATGTAACCATACCTTGTCACCAATTTGAAAGTGATGAGGAGTTCTATGTTTATCATGCCTTTCCTTATACATCTGATTACTCTGCTCCAAAATCTCATGAACTTGTTGTAGGTGTCTAATGTTATCAATGAATTTTTCTGCTTTATCTACCTCCTTGTCAGAATTCAATAGACTAGCAGATTGCAAAATTGGTAGTGCTACATCCATAGGTGCCAATGGCTGATACCCAAGACAAACCTCAAATGGACTATGCCCTGTAGTACTATGGAGTGCACGGTTGTAGCTGTGTTGCACGTAGGGTAAGCTTTCATCCCATGTGCGAGGATGTTTTGAATTATACATCCATAAGATATGAATGATCATTCGATTCACCACTTATATTTGCCCATCTGTTTGGGGATGGAATGTTAAGGACTTTGTCAACTTTGTGTCCATTTTAGCCCATAGTGCAAACCAAAATTTGCTGATGAACCTGCTATCCCTATCAGAAATAATGTTTTTTGGCAAACCAAAATGAACCCAAACAGGTTCAAAAAATAACTTGGCAGTCTCTTCTACAGCAATCATCTTTCTACAGGCTACCATGATAGCCATTTTAGAAAACCTATCTACCACAACATATACACAATCATGCCCCTGCCTAGTAGTTGGAAGCCCAGACATAAAATCCATTGAAATAGACTATCATGGCTTATCAGGAATAGGTAATGGTAAGTATAGACCCAACTTACGGTTTGCTGGCTTTGCAATTGCACAGGCTACACAAGCTTGTATATATGAAATGATATCCTGCTTCATTTTTGGCCAATAGAAATACTTTTGAAGGATAGCAGTAGTCTTACCAATACCAAAATGTCCTCCGACACAGCTGTAGTGAGCTTCCCGTATCATTTTCTTTAGTTCCTCGATGGGTACACATATATGACCAACATGGCAAAGCAACCCATCCTACAAGTGAAAATCAGAGACACTTTCCTTCTACCAAATTACTATAGATGTTAGCAAAATCAGGGTCAATACCATATAGTTGTTCCCATGTGGATGATTGATGACCACATGAATCCAACACCATTGTCAAACCTGCAATTGGAGGCCTACTCAAACAATCTGCCACTTTGTTAATGCTTCCTTTTTTACGACAAATGTTGAGGTGAAATTGTTGTAGATAAGTTGACCACCTTTGATGTCTATCATTCTGCAACTTCCATTGTGTTTGCAAGAATTGAAGAGGTTTATGGTTTGTATGTATAATAGTGTCCTTTCCCAATATATAATGTTTCTATTGTTTGCAGGCCTGAACAATAGCACACAACTCCTTGTCATAGGTGGGGTACCTATGTACTGTATCAGAAAAAGTTTCACTGTGATAGGCAACAGGATGCCCATGTTGCATGAGTACTGCACCAAGAGCATAATCAGATGCATCAGTTTCTATCTCGAATGATTGTTGCAGATCTGGGAGGACCAATACTGGTGCTGAACATAATCTTTTCTTTAACTCCTCAAATGCTTGTTGCTTTGCCTATGTCCACTAAAATTTTGCTTGTGCTCCACTCCTTAGTGATTGATTGAGAGGCCATGATATATGTGAGAAACCAAAAACAAATCTGCGATAGAAGTTGGCTAAGCCCAAGAAGCTGCAAAGGTATGTGAAAGTTTTAGGAGATGGCCAATCTCTGATTATTTGAATCTTTACTGGGTCAACATGAACACCCTCAGTATCAATGATATATCCTAAGTATTGAATACTCTGCATACCAAAAGAGCACTTCTCAATGTTGGCATAAAGTTTCTATTGTTGCAGAGTTGAAAGAACTTGTTCAACATGCTGCAAATGCTCAAACCAAGTCTTGCTAAAGATGAGTATGTCATCGAAATAAACAACCACAAAAGAATCAATGAATGGTTTAAGAACATCATTCATCAACCTCTTAAATGTTGCTGGGACATTTGTTAGGCCAAAAGGCATAACCAACCATTCAAACAAACCTTCCTTAGATTTAAATGCAGTCTTCCACACATCTGCTGGATCAATTGGTACTTGGTGATATCCAGATTTCAAGTCAAGTTTTGTAAAGAACTTAGCCCCCCTAAGTTGGTCCAACAAATCATCAATTCGAGGGATTGGATATCTATTTTTCACACTGATTTTGTTCAATGCCCTATAATCAATACAAAGTCTCCATGTTCCATCTTTCTTTTTAGCAAGGACAATTGGACTGCCACAGGGTGAAGCACTTGGACGAATATGTCCTTTCTGAATCAACTCTTCAATTTGTCTCTTGATTTCATCATTTTCCAAAACTGACCTTCTATATATTGGCTCATGTGGTAGAGGTGTGCCTGGGATTAAATCAAAAGAGTGCTTGACTTGACAGTGTGTTGGAACTCCCACTGGTGATTTAAACACACTATGATATTCTTTCAAAATTTTATCCCTTTGATTTTGTTGATTTGCCATTATGGCTACCTTAGCATGTGTATTAAGGACAACTAACTTTGTTTGTTCAGGGCGAACCATGAGCAGAACAAAATCTCCAGTTTGAGCAATCAAACGTTACATAGTTTAGCACTAATCAACGAAGCAGTTTGTGTTGGACAAACTTCTGGTATTCGATACCTCTTCCCACCAAGCTTGATTGTAACACTACGTGGCCTGGATTCATACACCCCATGCCTCTGACACATGTAAGGTTGCCCCAGCAAGACATCACATACATCCAGCAGTGCTACATCACATATCACTTCATCCTTGAAAGGCTTGATTGAATATGGCAAACGACGCTGTTGATTTATTTGAATATCTTGTCCCTCATTTACCCATCCCATAGAGTATGGTTGTGGGTGTCTTGTCACTCGCAAATTCAATCTTTTGACTGTCTCCCTAGATTTAAAATTCTTTTGGCTCCCACTGTCCACAATAAAATGTAGAGGCTTTCCATCAACCCACATCTGTGAATGAAAAAGTCTCTCTTCATCTTCACGATGCATTACTTTAGCAATTGCAACTATGGCATATGGGTCTGCTTCTATGACAGAATCATTCTCCTTTTACTCAGAAGTATCTATTGGTGATGATTCAGATTCAGCTTCCTCTCCTCGTATTTCTGTCTTGAGATTCTTAATACTTCGAGAATCCTTTGTATTATGGGTTGGGGACTTATGCATCTCACACCACATGCCTGTATTTGTCTGTCTTTTTTGCAGCCCACCATGTGTTCTTAGGTGAGTTTGAGTGAGGTTCCTTGGTCACTTGTTTTCCTAAAGTTTTATTGTCACCTTCAACCCTTGGCTTATTATTTGCAAAGTAGTCCCTCTTCCCTTTCTGCTTGAATTTCTCTTCAATTTTGGTAGTGTTGGTTAACAGATTTGTCTTCCCAAAACACCTGCACAAAAATGACTCCTAAACACCCAAGGCCGAAAGACAAATTGCAACACAACAGTTGGGTCACTTCGCTATGAAGAACGTAAGTGCCCTCTGAATTAACCGGGTACAGCTCCCCGTGTAAGATTTACAATGAATAAGTTTGCACTAAAATTGATAATGCTTTTAACCTGAAAGCAATAAAGGTTTACAAACTTCTATTTGTAAACACAAAATAGAAGCGAAAGATTTAACCAACTGGAAAGAAACTGAACACTAAAAACTACACAAACTATCTACTTAAAAACTGCACTATAGAAAGAAGCTGAGAAAGAAAGAAAGATAAGATATTCTTTCCAAATACACAAACAACTACAGCACAAAGTCCGTAGATGATCATGTTGATGATCTGACATAACAGGTGTGCATTCAAAAATACCAATATCATT